>JBBPLM010000112.1:10161-21515 GCA_038089795.1 Pulchroboletus neoregius | reverse complement strand
ATCGACCTGGTCATACAAAGACGGCGTCTAGGGAGGAGTATCCGCTCATGGAACGCCAGCTATCACCGCGGCCGATCTATGGTACTCCGAGGAGAATCGTTGCCAGCTCGTTAGAGATTAACGTCCACGATTTCAATCTATCCGCGACGGTATTCAGGTCTTATTACTCGTTCTCGTCATCGCACCCGACGAGGTCATATTATCGGCTTCAAGTCGACTTGCAATTACCGGTCACGAAGGTTCCCTCCTCGGAATGAACACGCTAGCAGCATTCGGTGGTACTCACCCGCCCAGCATCGACGGGGTATTGACATCACCCGACACTGAAGTGTGGCGTTCTCCGGTCTCCAAGCACCTTTGATGTGAACAATGAACGGCTGGAGAAATGACGACAGGATGTCTGATGGACAGATTTTAGTAAGAGAATGTTGTCCTAAAAATTGCACGTTGGCTTCGCGCGATTTATTGCTCTCGGGCTCGCAATGTGCACACACAAGGTAGCAACGTCAAGGTCGCTGGGCAGAGGGACCGTCATTTTAGGATGGTTGTCGCCAACGGTGCAGATATTGCACGACGTACGCTGCGCTGGCTTGACATGACCAGTGTTGTATCGAGGCTGGAATGCAAAGCGACGATTTTCCTGTTTATGGGGTGTGTTCAGAAAGAGCTTCGCGATTTCTTCGTTCCTTCCATCTCCGATCTGCTTCTCGTGTTCGGGTTCGCCACTCATGCCTGACATGGGATGAGTGGTAGTGGATGGACCTTGGCTGTCATGTTCTGTTCCTGCGCCCGTGAGCCCGGCGGCACATGGTCACATTAATCCTGAACGGAATGCGTTCATGGATTTCCTCGGAGGACACGATTCACGATATTTACGTCGCAGACCATCCAGCCATGTGACCGAAGTTTCAAGGTTGATACGTTTGGCCATGTAACCTAACCTGTATTCGGATCCTCGCCATTCTCCATTCCCCAGTTGAATGGCTCGTTGTCACGGCAGGTTGGTCGCCAGAAACCATTTCCTCTTCAAGTGACAGGTTGGCCTGGCATCTCGAATCTCCAACGACGATCATACTATATCCAAATAAAGTGCAACGCATGAACTGGCACGCCTAGGACGTCCTGCCTGAAGGGTACCGACATGTTGTTGGTTCTCACACAGCGGTAGCATAACCCATCCCATTCTCCGAGTAACGATGGTATCTACACGGTGAGAGAAACACTCCAAGATGGACCAAGTAGAGACTGAGATTCCTCAAAAGTATAGTTCATAAATTGTATCCCCCGACTGAGATTCACATCCCATCACCCGGGGCGGGAAAGAGAAAGCGTTGTGTGGCTAGGTCCGTCGAGGGGTCTGGGGTAGTTGAGCTTCCGTCTGCTGAGGATGGGCTCGCAGAAGCCGTGATATCGTCTGGTGGGAGCGACGAAACGGTGTCAAAAGCGGTCAAAGTGGACGTATAGCCCGAGTTTCTCGATACGCCGGCGATGTCTACCGAATGGCGCCTGAGGGGAAGGCCAGTACTATGTGCAGCGACGACCTGGGCTGACAAATCTAGAAACTAGGCCAAGGAGGATCAGAACGCACAGCGGGAAAGTGCAAGAACACTCTAGCCTACCACTTGTTCCTCGACAAGAGTGCCCTCGTGGAGGGTCTTGTTCGTGTTCTGCATGTGCACGAGGAGAGTGCGTATGCTGCGTGAGGACAGCCCGCGATATGTGGATACACGTTCGAGGGGCAAGGGAGCGGTCTGGACGAGTCTGAGCTGCTCGTGAAGGTAGAGGACGTATTGCTCCAAACATTCTAGATAGTGGCGTTTTTTCTCATGGGAAGAGATGGTGTCGCTAGTGCGGTGATGTCATGAGAGGGGAATGAAAAGGATATGCAGGGTATTACATACGGATCGGTGGGAGTGAAACCGATTTCTTCCGCTATTGCGCGTTGTCGGGCCTTGCGTTGGCTCTCCGTTTTATTGACGGCGTTGTTGATGGGGGGAGTAGAGGTGGCAGGATCGTCGGGGGAATGCTGTCTGGTTGTCTGAGGAGGGGGAGGGGAAGGGATATATGGACGAGAATCGATGATATCGCGGTGAGCAGAGTGGTGTGGATGGTTTATGTTTGAGAGCAACTCTGAAGGAGTGGGGAACAGGTGCTGAGAGGTAGCGGGGTAGTAGTCGAGCACGCTCGAGTCGGCACGTCGTGTGCTCGGGTAGATCAGCTGGTGGGAGAAGATGTTCGAGAGAGGGGCGGGACGAGCCGAGTCGGAGTGGGGAACGGAGAGGTAGGTGTTGTCTTGATAGGGATAGGTGAGGGTGGGGTCATCGAGGGGGTAAATATCCGTATTAAAATTATACATGGGTAACATGGAAAGAGGGGAATAAAGAAATTGAAAGGGGGGGGGGGGGGAAAAACATGATTTTTAAAGGGGGCACGGCATCCGAGGAGCAGGAGAATGAGCGGGAAGGTCTATTTCCGAATCGGGGAAGGAGTCCAGATGGGTCGGCTATGTCGCGGAGTTGAAATTTGATTCCGATCCTGACGCGATCAACCTCAGCATCGAGGGTCCTGCAATGACCCTGGATACAACCGTGGGAATATTCCTCGGCGATCGCAATTCAGTATGGAAATCGACTTGCCCCCTTTCGCTCCCGATGTCGACGATCTCGTGACACTGCCACCCTCGCATATATAACCCACTCCTTTTTGTACCCGTCCGATCCACGACCGCGATGGCTCAGCACTACCCCCACCTCGATTTTACTTCATTCCTCCCCGCTTACCATTCAGATCCGCCCCCCTCTTACTACAATCCACCACCATCCTACTCATCTCAACATCACGACCAAAAAAACTCAGTCCTCGTCTCTTCCTTCCCCGACGACGGCATATCCTTTCCACCTCCTACCTCGGTACAGCTCCCAGCTCGCGACTCTTCCCGTTCCTCTACCAGGATCACCATCGCACACCCATATGCACGTCTCTACGCCAAGAAAGACGGCTCGAAGCGTCGCAAAATATGGAATCACGTCCTCGAGAAACAGCTCTTCTCCCCCCAGGAATTGTCCGTGTATATCATCTTTCCGTTCTCTTCATTAATCATCCCTCTCTCAGATCCACCATGGGTGCCCCCCACAGGCGTACGATATATATCGCTTCCCTCGAAGCCCATATCGACCGGCTTCATAATCAATTACTCACCATTGGTCTATATCCCATTCCATTCGAACGCCTTGAACCCTATCGCGGCCTCAACTCAAAGACAGCAAAGGTATCTTGTTTCCCTTTCTCCGCTCTCCCTCGTATCCATTCATGTCTCCCAGAGTATGGTTGCCGGTTTGCAGCATGACGCAACCCACTTAAAGTTGAAGCTCTTGGAGCTCGAGCGCTCGGTCCGTACTCCCCTCTGTGGTCTCCATATTCGCCCACCTGATCAGCCAACAGAATACCAATCTCCGCAAACTCCTCGGCACCCACAATCCTTCCAAATCCTCGCTCTCTCATCCATCTGCACCCTCGACAATGGCTCTCGAGGCGGACGTACGGAGGCACTCTGTCGACGTGTCCGGAATGGGCATGGGTGTTCATGCTGGTCACAATAATCACCTCCATCGCTAGTCGACCCTTTTTCGCGGTCAACTTAGCCTACACCGTACAGTAATTGTAGGATAATAGTATATTCTCAGTAGCCATCCGTATGGTACATAACTCGATCTCATGACGGTGCTCACTTGTTCCTCCGTTGTCGTAACGATTCTCAATCCCAAATCCCACCCCTATCAAGCTTCACTCGTTCATCCTGCTTGGCTTTACTCCCCTGCGGACGACCCACTCGCTGAGCCCCACGCTTGTCGTGGTATTTCTTTTGCTGCCGTTGACGTTTCGCCAGGTCACTCGCAACCCTGTCTCGAACTTCTACAGTTCGCAGTTTGAGTGCCGCCGTCATTTTCGCGAGCGTATCAGGGGAAGGTGAACGCGAACGCGGCGGGGAACGGGACAACCGAGAATGTGCCGTAGACGGTCGAGATCCTGCGCTGTTTTCTCCTTGGGGATCATCTGCACGCTCGTCACCAGGGTCACTCTGGTCCGGCCGTCCATCCCCCCCGATTTCCTCCCCGTCTTCCTCTCTTTCCCCTGCTTCCCCTTCCGCCCCCTCGCCCTCATCTCCGCCCTCTTCCTCACTTTCCATGACTTCACCATCTTCTTCTTCAGAATCTGTACCCTCATCATTCTCTCTGTATTCTTCCCCCGTCTCAGTTTCCATGTACTGCGGACGTAATCAGACGCTGCAGAACGAAGCGGATAAAGCATCAGAAGCATACCTCCTCCAGAACTTTCTGATCCTTTTTCGTAAATCCGCTCGCAGCAACCACGACATCCAACCGGAATCCCCCGCCTTCTTTATCGTCACCGAATTTAATCGTGTTGAACCGAGGATACAAAGCGCTCTCATATTTGAACCGTCGCTTGAAAAATCTTCGAATGCACTCTACATCTCGGTTAAAATACCTAGTTTACACCGTCGTTGATCATCCTGCCGGCGATCGCCAAGACACGCGGGCTTACCATTCTGCATTTTCATGTGATGTGCTCACCATCTGCGGGAAATCAATAACGACAGGTTCTCCACTTTCTCGGCGAATGAGGATATTGAATTCGTTATAATCGCCGTGGATTAAACCGGCCCGTGCAAAACGAACGATAATATCCATCAACGTTGAATATAATTTCCCAGGTGACGGAATATCGGAAATCTGCCGCCTGCACCCCACATTTTGTATCAGATAATAAGAATGGTGGGAATCTTGACTTACAGTGGATATGCATCAATAGCCTCCATGAGGATACAGTGCCGTGCTTGATCGATGGGTCGTGGGACGGGAAATTGATGTTCGTAGAGGATCTATAATACTCGTTGGCCAACTCATGAGACCACGACGGGCACATGCCAACAGACCATTGACACTGACCTTCATGAACGCCCATTCCTTTTGTGCAGCAAGGCGGGACATGTACATCCACGACGCAGATTTACGCTTACCCAGGTAATCCCGCTTTTCCTTGATAGCACGAAATGATATGCGACCTAGGCTGATCGAATCCTGTCTGGTCGTGTATGACCCGTGCCGCAAGTAAATACTTACCGATGAAGTTTCAACACCATCTCGTTACCCTCTCCGTCAGCCACGAGGTATACGTCTGTCGAACGGCAGGTGAGGCAGACCGCGCATTCAAAGTACCGCACTTACCAGCTTCCTTTCCAACGCCGATTTGATTTCCAACTGAATACATCGAGTCCCGCTTTGAGAGCGCGCGCATCGCCAAGTAGTCGTATCCCCCATAAGTCAACCTGTATCCATCGTCTGCATCAGGTCAGTCACACCCCTTCGGGATCACTAAGAACGCGTGCGCCAACATTTTGAATTTTGAACCCGGCCAACCAAGTTACGTTTGGCAAGGGACCCTACGATTTTGTTGACGCCTCCATTACGCAGACCGGAGATCTGCACAATGAGAGGGGTCGGCACGATTTCATGATTCTTGGATCCGATTTCAACCTTCCAAGTGTGAAATAGTGTTGGCGAGTGTGAGACAATCGAGTGGGATGTGTCATACCGCAGTTAATACTCTGAATTCATCCGAGGTTATATACCGCAGATCGGTTGCGTCAAGCTTCATGACACACTAGATCGTGTTCAGAGGCTCTGAGATAGTAAGAAGGTAAGATGCGTGGGATTGAATTACCAGAGTAAGCTATCCATGTCGTCGGCTGCTAAATCGTCGAACACAATGCCTGCCAGTACTGCTATCACCCGCAGAGCCAACAAGGTTTTCCGTTTCATAACGCCTTCGTTATCCAATGACCTGAGTGATAGGCTACTTCAGGTGATCTTGCCATCTCTATCCCGCCAACCCGCGCCATATGTGACAAGAGGTAAGCCGTTGCCTCTCCTCGTTCTAGTATCGCGCTGCACAATGTCCTTTCAGCTTTTCATTCACCGTCAAGACGACATCCGAGATATGCGATGATCAACGTGACCAGATCTGGCGAATATTTGAGGACAACATGTATGAACTGTGGGTCTTTCTTGAGAACTATTACTCCTGTTCACCATGTCAACCCCGTCTCAGATACTGTGCCTCTTCGTTTGGCTGGAATCCTCTGAAGAAAAGGAAAGAAATATTTAATCCACTGAGTCGATTTGTCATTGCACGCGACTTCTCGGACCCAACAAACGATCTCGCGGGTTCAGGTATTATCGCCTATTCCATGTTCCGTTTTGAGAGGGAGGCTCGTCAAAACGTGATCTACTGGTAAGTCCCGGACTTGACTCGCTGTATGCTGGTCACTTTGACGTCGTGTATGAGTTATGAACTCCAGGTATCAAAGGACTCTAGACGGTTCGGTCTTGGGAGGTTGTTGATCCAGATGCTCTTTGATATCGGCGCGCAATGGGACATGACAAAGATTATGCTCACCGTTTTCAAAGGTCATTCCAAATCAATCTCATTCAACCCATGACGTCGCTCATGAACTTGTAGCAAACCACACAGCAAGGCTATTCTACAAGTCGACAGGGTGCGCTGATGCGCTTCGCTGGTCATAGACTGGACTGACACGGGATGCAGGTTCGCCATAGATGAGATGTCTCCAGACTTTTGCAAAGACTCGGAAGGCGAGGCAGAGGATGAATGCGACTATTCCATCTTGTCTAGATGTATTTCATGATACTTAGTACACTATTTACATTTGTTTACCTGATCATATCGCCGAACGCGTCCGCAACAAAACGACACAGCACAACTAGTACCACTCATGCCACCATCTCTGCGGACAATCGCAGTACTACCTCGACGCGCTCTCGGTCGCCGCTATGCATCACACGGTGCACCCCATTATAACGAACCCACTGGTTGGTTGTTTGGCGAAAAGGTAATCCGCTTCCACTCGCATGCAACGCGGACTGACTCAAAACCCGCACACGTTCCAGCCACTACCACCAGGCCAGAAACGAGTGAAAGAAGAATGGGAAAACATCTGGTACTTTGGGATGTTTGGGTCGATGACTTTGGCTGCAGTATTACTGTACTACAAGCCTGATACCAGGTACTTGTGTCCCATTACTTTTCCCTACACGTAAATTGACCGATTCCCTCTAGCATACAAACATGGGCGCTGAAAGAGGCAAAACAGAGAATGGAGGCTCGCGGGGAAAAGTACAAGTATGAGTCATCTTCATAGACTTCAAGTACCTAAAAGCCAACCTGCTCCGTGATGCCCAGAACAGTTCTATCTTTTACAACGTTTGACTAGTTCAGGTTCATTGTCTCGACGTCTGTGAATGCGATGGCTCTATCAATTGCCCATGTACTCGCCTCCGACACATGGAAGGTCATGAACAATACTACTACTGTCCACGCGTCACGCGTTTTTCAGTGGTGTAATGCGCCAACAGGCATGGAGTGATTGTCTACTGATAGGCAATGCTGAGAGGAGATGTCGATGAAGGACATTGCGCGACATAGCATGATAGCAGAAAATTATATAAACTTCATATATCCATCTCTTATGCGTATTCCAAGATCTTGGTGATAATACCAGTACCAACTGAATAAATTAAAATCAGTCCCGTTCTCGGCGGCAAGCACGCGATACTCACTCGTCTTGTTACCCTCACGAAGCGTGAATCTGTAAATGTAGTGCGGTCAGAGCCACCGAGTGACACCGAGATCTGAAGACATACCGAGAACCAACTTCTGCGGCGACGTCCGTTTGGAGTGAACAAATCATCTCCACATTGTCGCCGGGCATAACCTGGTGTACGAGTTAAGATAACACTCGCCTATGTGCAACACAACCTACCATTTTGTCCTCGGCATCCGGTGTATCAGGTGGGAATGTCAGTGATGTGGTGATGTCAGCAGTTCGAAGGAAGAGTTGTGGGCGGTAATTGGACACGAATGGTGTGTAACGTCCACCTGGAATGTGTGAGCACAATGATATGCAAGGGCCGATTAAACAAACCTTCGTCTTTCGTGAGGACATAAAGTTGGGCTTGGAATTGCTTGACGGCTTTAATCGAACCAGGGACGGCAATAATCTGACCACGTTTGAGTTGTTCTCGCTTGACACCACGAAGCAAAACGCCCATGTTGTCCCCGGCTTCACCCTGTCAACAGAAATTATGGGCCACTTGACCTTGTTATGGAAGAAGGAATAGTTACTCTGTCCAGCTCCTTGTGGAACATCTCTGTTGCGGAACAAGTTAGTATGTTGAGAAGAGGAACATCAACGTGCTAACCGATGCCGGTCAAAGTGGTCTTGAGTGGTGAACCAAGGCCAAGAATTTCGACTTCTTCACCCTTTGTGATCACACCACGCTCCGCCTAACGAGAAGAGTGAATCAACGAACCGCGTATGGTGGATGGACATTGCTTACACGACCAGTAGCCACGGTACCACGACCGGGAATGGAGAACACATCCTCGACAGGCATAAGGAAAGGCTTGTCGAGGTCACCTTTGCGAGATGATCGACTTTATTCTATGGCTGATAGAAAATAGGAAAGACATACGAGGGGGGACATCGAGCCAGCGATCACATGCTTGTACAAGGTCAATAATTTTGCTTTTGCCAATCTCATCGTCTCGACCCTCAAGGGCAGCCAAAGCTGAACCCATGATGATAGGGGTGTTTTCGCCATCGAAGTTGTATGTCGAGAGTAGGTCGCGCATCTCCATGTCGACAAGTTCGAGCATTTCGGGATCATGAACCATGTCGACCTTGTTGATGAAGACGACGAGTTTTTTAATTCCGACTTGGCGAGCAAGGAGAAGGTGTTCGCGAGTTTGAGGCATCTGGCCGTCGGTGGCCGAGACGACGATGATACCACCGTCCATCTGTGCAGCGCCGGTAATCATGTTCTTGATGTCTAGGAGGAGGGATGAGTGGTAGGGGAGTAGGGGATATGGAGAACGCACAGTCAGCGTGACCAGGACAGTCGACATGGGCATAGTGGCGATCATCGGACTCGTATTCTACATGGGCGGAGTTGATGGTGATACCACGGGCCTTTTCCTCGGGAGCCTTGTCGATCTGTGAGTAGTCTGTGAACTTGGCTGAGCCCTTGTCTGCGAGAACTTTGGTGATGGCAGCAGTGAGGGTTGTCTTTCCGTGATCGACATGTCCTGTGAACGCGTCAAGACGCGTCGCGGGGGAGGAGAGGAGAAGATACCAATGGTCCCAATGTTCATGTGGGGCTTGGAGCGGGAGAATTTGGTGGCAAGGTCAGCATAGCGACGTCGGCCCGCTAATGGAGGGTAAGGAGGGAGAGTATGTAAAAGGAGAAGGGGGCTAACTAAAAGTAAACGAGGGGACGGAGAGTGACGGAGAAGGCCTCGACGTCGTCGTTCGGCAACGAGCTGAAGCTCTGAGGGCTGAAGGGGGGAATCTAAGGGATGGTAATGGATGAAGGTGAAGAGACGAACCGGTCGAGGAGCGAAGGACTGCTGCCAAACGATACATGACTAGGGAAAGAAGAGAGAGCGAGCGATAGAAAATTATAACCGGAGCGGAGTGTGAATAGAGTGAGTGGCTTACCATGGACAGACAAGTTCACCTCGAAAACGCGGTCGCGTTCTTGTCAGACCCAAACGTTTGTCTTTCTTCTCCTTCTCCTTCTCCCCGCTCACTTTCACCAGACACAGAATGCTCCTCTTCAACAACGCGTTCAGTTCCTCGAAGCCAAGGGCTTGTCTCCCCAGGAAATAGACCACGCCATCAGACTCGCAGCCAACCACGCCTCACAACCATTCACCGCCCCACACCACTTCAAATCGGACTGGCGCGACTATTTCGTGCGTCTTCTCCTAGCCCGCATCCTTTCTCACCCTTTCTCATCCCACCCAGATCACTGCCGTCCTATCAGGCACCGTAGCGTACGGCGCCATCTCCCTCTTCAAGAAATACCTCCTGCCCCATCTGAAACCACCATCGGCCACCGCATACGAGCAAGACCGCGACGCCCTCACCGCCCAATTCGACGCCGCAGAGGCTCTTTTAAAGGAAATCCAAGCCGAGACTGCTTCCGTGCGCGCAGCTGTCGACGAGCAAAAAGAGCGGGTGGACAAGGCTTCTAGAGACGTTCAGGAAGTGGTCGTCGAAATGCGTCAAGGAGAGGCAAAAACAAGGGACGATTTGCGGGAAATTCGCGACGAGATCGAGAACATCCGAGATATGTTACCCAAGGTACCCATCATCTTTCCCTTTCTCTTCCCTCTGATCAATATCCCGTTCAAGATGATCGAAAAGAACAAGGAATCTCAGAAACAGTCCCTCGCAGAACTTCAACAAGAGCTCAAGTCACTCAAGGCACTTTTACTCAGTCGTGGTCCGAGTGCTCTCTCAAGCTCCCCTTCAACCCCATTACCAGCATTGTCGGCCAGACCATCCATACCATCATGGCAACTCGCGAGTACCACCTCCCCATTAGCCTCATCAGAGTCCCCAAGAGAGAGTTCTCCAATCCCCCAAAACAGTAAAGGCAAACAAGTAGACTTGTCTCCCGACGAATCCTCGTAATTTATCTGCTCTGTACTTTGTACTTGGTTTGAATGTGATGGATGGTCGTCTACTACCGCTAAAGGTCCAACTGAATCGTGTTAAAGTTGCGACCTATCGCCCTTTCTCCCAACCCCGAATGTTTTCCCAGTTCCGCCAGGCAGTAGAAAGTCTCGCCCAGCCCCTCCAATCTCAAGACAATCCCTTGTCTGCTGACGTTAGGAGTCAGTCACCAGACCCTCTCCGCCAGTCTTCTGCACATCTGGCCGAAAATGCTCGCGTGAATCTCCGCAAGTCAATCGCGGCCCAACGGAGCGCGAGTCCTGCTCAACAGAACACCCCCAGGCCACGGTCTGCCAGCCCCGGCCCTTCCTCAACTACGAAGAGCACGAGCGATTCTGGTTTGCGCAAGACAACCCTTGAGGAGCGTTTGCGTGCGTCTCTGGCCGTGTCTGAATCTTCAGCAGGTACCACGCCAAGCGCGTCTCCCACCCCCGTTACTCAGCGTCCACTTTCACCTACTTCGACGCCAGTATCAGACTCCCCGACTATTGCGATAGGTACCACAGCATCTGTTCTCGACACTTCCGTTGGCAGTTCCGTTCAGGCCGAAGAACTTGGACACATTGATGATGCCTTGGCTCCTCCACAAGAACCCAATGATGCTACGCAACCAGACACAACGCCACTAACTGATCCTCAGCCTGATCCTGCTAGCTCAACTGTGAACTCAGCGGATATCATACACAGTGACTCTATTACCGATCCTTGCGTGGGTGTAGCACCTACGCAAGAA
>JBBPLM010000111.1:22869-33100 GCA_038089795.1 Pulchroboletus neoregius | reverse complement strand
CGAATAGAATTCGTCTGGTGCCAACATTCAAGCTATTGTGGACACCCTCATGATGGTATCGTACTAGCGCTTTGGAATAGCAAAACCCGCCAACAGTACTAGCATCACTATGGTCCCACGCCTAGGTCCTTCAAACCTTGCTCTCTCCACGGAGATCAACAAGCGAGATGCTGTAGAGTCGAATTGAAGGCAGCGCTAATGGATTTTAGATGTGATGGCGCAACCAGACTCTCACTCGCTTTCTCATTCAAAGAATATTCGTCGTCGCCGCGGATTTGAGTATGTTAATTGATTAACTACTCGGGATAACAGTGGCCGAAGATGATATGTAGTATTATTATTATTTCGGGGGAAGAGGGCACGATGCATGTCGTATGACCAGAACGACCACAACCTGAGGCCTGTTGTGGACCGGCCATTGAGCTACACGTGATAGCATTGTTGTGCTAACTCAGGCTGTGGCTGCACTCGCGTTGATTCTTGAACGCCACAGTGTCACTTGTCAAACTTCTAATTCGGAATGCAACCGGTCGAGAGCTATGGTCAAAACCTCCCAGTAAACCGTATTTTTCGATTGTTCGACAAAAAATGTTGAACGGTTTCTCAGGACCAAGTGGATCGTATCGCTGGTCTTTTCGACGCTCACCTTGGACTAGTCGCTGATGTACGTGGCCACGGTAGCGGAGAATTGGTGTGGGATGTTCAGTGCCACGTCTTTTGTTCAGGTTCACGACATTTACCGTGATCAAGTAGCACTAGAACGGGAATACGCGGCAAAACTCCAGCTTCTGCTGAAAAAAGCCGCGGAAAGGAAGAATAAGGCTGCTAACTCGCTTGTTGCTGGAGACAGTCCCACGAAACCCTGTTCTGACAGCACTATCCAACAAAAGTCGGTACATTTTTTAATATCTCGTGATATTTTCTCAGAGATTTAGCACACTCGTTAACGCCTATGCTCAAATCATTGAATCTATGTCAAAAGTCGCCCAGGACCATGTTCAACTAGCTGACACGATCACGGCGCAAATCACAGAACCTCTCAAGGCGTTAGAGCGCCGAAATGAGAGTCTGAAAAGAAAGGTTCGGGCCGTCTGCTGTAACCTAAGTATTGGATAGCAGCGAGCTCACGTGTCCTGCAGCAATCCCAGTTTTACCAAAAATTGCTATCGGAACGTGAGCATTTGTATTTGGATCGGCTGAAAGTTCGTTTTCCCAGAGGTTTCTTCCGTGCATGAGCTGATTCGTTGTTGGTGTAGAATAAGCAAAAGGAATGTTTCAACTAAGGCATTTCTTGGCGAAGTCTCAACAGTATTGACCCTCTTCTCAGTATGACGACGAATGTGCCGAGGTTGACGTATACCGCCAGAAGCAGGTATTTTGTTCCGGCAGTATTCCCTACTGTGATCGTGGTAAAGCGGCAAGCAGGCTCAACAAGATCGGCACGCTGATCGTACGGCACGTCAGTATGAAGATCACCGAAATAATATGCTTACTAGCAAGAAGTGGGATTATCCATTCATCCATGCGTTGTGATGATTGACTGATCACCTGCAGCGTGTACCTCATCTCTATCGAAGTTGCTAACAGAGTCAAAGATAAGTTTTATACTGAAGATTTGCCCAACCTTGAGGATGTGCGTGATGTCACCTTGCTTTCAGTTTCGGTAAATTCATCAATCACTACCCAGAGTTTCCGTGAGCGATATTCTTCCGATCTTGATGTTTACTTAGGAACAACGACTCCAGAGGAGCTGCAGACCCGACTAGTGGATAATTGCGCAAATGTTCTGCTTCAAGCGCAGACAATACAGGCATCACATCAAGAAGTACTGAAAGATCGCTTTGTTTCCGTGACAGCTGCACTCAAGGAAATCAAACCCCACAAGGATCAGAATCTTTTTGTCGATCTTAACATCAGACCATTTAGCCTACCTGGTGACTGGAACTTTGAGCCCTGCACAAGTCACTATGATACCGTAAGTCATTTCATATTGTCGGTTGCGTCAGGGTCTCAACATTCTCCCAGAATGAAATCTCCCTTGATTCGTCCCCGAAGGTGTTTCTCCAGAATAAACTGGCTCGTTCGCGGAAAAAGTTAGAGGAACTGGAATCGGTCCTCAGCGCGAAACGTGAGGACGGGTTTTTTTGTTGATGTGAAGCTGCTGACTCTGTGGCAGGCAATGAGGTGGAAAAGTACACCAATTTGATCGCCTCATGTTCTGTCGACAACACCATTGGGGGCATTGACGATGCCGTGAATGTATTGGGCACTATTACTTGTGGTGCACATTCATAACGAACAATTTTCTGCAGGGTTATCTAGACACCCATCATCAAGTGACGTTCTTCGCGACGTCGGAACTCGCCCTCCGGACAGAAATCGACACAATCACGGCAGCGCTTGGTGGTAAGTTGTATAATGTTAGGTATCAATGTCAAAGTCTGATGGAGATGGTGCATCTTCAGATGACGAAGGTGGTTCTAGTCCGCATGACTTCAAGAGCTCGTCATTCTCCATTCCCACTACGTGTGGTTACTGCAAGGTGTGGACCAATTCAGTAAATCGTACTATCCAGAATATTTACGAAGCACAGACCTCCATTTGGGGACTAAGCAAACTCGGGAAAACGTGCAGGGCGTGTGGTCTTTCAGTCCACACAAAGTGCGAACTGAAGGTAGGGGTGATCATTCCTCATTCCTCACGTCTGTGTGAATACTTGCAAGGTACCCGCGGAATGTACCGGTGTTCGTGGTGATCACAGGGTCACGGAAAGGCCGTCCAGGACCCCGTCGACGATATCCCGGAAGGAAATAGGCCACAGCTCCCCTCGAGTGGCTTCTTCTGGAAGACCCAGTTCTATCCATTCTTCCGCAGCTGATGACGTCGGAGAAATTCCAACGCCGTCCTCGTTCATGCAGGTCGACGCACCACATGGTCTTCCACAAGCTCGTGTCGCCTTTGATTTCACAGCATCCTCGCCATTCGAGCTGAGCGTTTCCGGCAAGTGTATTCTTCTCATGAACATGAGCCATCGTATGAATATCCGTTTCTCGACACACTCCACAGAAGGAACGACCGTTCGTGTGGTAGAGGAAGATGATGGTTCTGGTTGGGTTAAAGTGGTTGACAATCACGGTGGGAAAGGGCTCGTTCCAGCTTCCTATCTTGAGACCGCAGACGTAAAATCGCTGGAGCCCTCTGGGGAACCCCGTGTCTCTGGGCAATTTGGTAGGCATCTTTCCGCTGTTGGCTTGATTGAATGACGAGTGAGAGTGTGTGCCAGTGCGAGTGATATACGATTATGAAGCCCAAGGCCCTGACGAGCTCAGCATTCGAGAAGGAGAGGCGCTTGAGCTTTCTTCTGGACCATATGGGGGTCAAAATCGCGCCGACGGATGGTGGGAAGGTGAGAAAACTTACCCCTCAATTTATTTAATGATGATTGACCGATTACAATTTTAGGGTATTCAAATGACGGAAGAAAGGGAATATTCCCCACCAACTATGTACGTTCTTCTTGTTAAAATAAATAAATAAGGTTATTGAGTATTGGTGTGGCAGGTTGAATTAGCCTGATCGTTTCTCTACTGCACAGGGCTGGATGTGGTCTGTAAAGCAACGTTTGTTGCGTATGTAAGACACCTTCCACACCCTCACCGCGCAGCAGCATGAACCCATGATTCTAGGCAAGCATGCTGCAGGTTTCCTTTCGTAAGTGGCGCGGAAGTGAACGATCGTGCCGGTTCTCTGGCTCAATTGTAATGCTGACACCTGAGAGACTCTGGGCATCATCCATTATCGCCGTTGAGCATAGAATGACTATATTGCGTCACAGGTTTGGCTTAGCCGAACTTTGTTGTATCTGTTCATATATCACCTTATCTCGGTTTCATCAACGGTCACACTCTAGGTCGATCAAACAATCACAATGGTCATGAGCGTATCTTTGAGGTACATTATAGCCTCTGGAATCCTTTTACTGGTTGTATCGGTAGGTGAACCGGGGAGAGCGCCAGGAACAAACTCAAGGAACGATGTCGTACAATTACGATGCGGTATTGGTAGATGGTGATGAGAGTCAGCAAAGATAAATATAGTGCTCCATCACAATTACAACGAGAAGGGACACTCTGTGATGTCTCGGGTATCTGACTTGGTGAGTTTTCCGCCAGAAGGCCTTCTCCGCTCTCATGACAAGAAAAAGATTTGTACTTATTGAGGATAGGGTCTACCCCAACACCAGTATGAAACACAACGCTTCTCCGCACAGCCTACCCGCTCGCTACGAACTATGCATCCCCTCGAAATGTTCACCGTTGGGTAGGGTCTGAATGTCCGTCACAATCTTAACCGTTGTCTAACAAACGAGTTAATTTACCTTTCAATAGCTAAACCCGTGGGCAGTGCGTATTGATCTGTTCCTCAAGGGCGTGAAAAAGCGGCCTTCTGTTGACCGGTGTTGACCAGCTGATAAATATGTACTGATTGATGGGCCCGACCGACCCACCGAATATTTTACGTCGGCTCAAGATGCTCAAGAAGTGTGCGGCGTTCTCGATGCGGATTTTTGTCACCCTCCTCCCCCTCGTATTTTCCTTGACCCGGAGGTGGAGCTGCCTGTCTTTGACATCTCCATGGGTCGACCGTCTAGGGAAATATGCTGATGTCACCTCGTCACGCCGTGCCACATATCAAAGGCTGCAGGCCGTGGACGAGGCCACCCCGTTTCACTGGCCCTCGCTCTACCCCAATGCGGCTCCCCCTTCTGAACGATCGATAACGTTGCGAGCGGACGGAACACGCCCAAAAAAATTTCACAGTCCGAACTTGTCAAGAAGGTTGTCCACGCTGCGATACCAGGACCTGACCATGAGTGCCTTTCCGAGTGATGAGTTTTCCAACAATCTATCTTATGCCGAACCTCCGATGATCTTTTTTATCCCTCAGGTTTGTGTCCACGGTCGCGTTTGCGCGTGTTCAACATATTCCGAGTTTGTCGTTGGATGTATTCGTGAATAGACATCGGCCTATTAATTGATTAGAGGGTACTCCAAAGACAGGACCGGAGAGCCATACGAACCAAACGTGGATCGTCGTTCCACAACATTTTGTAGGTCATCCAGAAGTGCTAAGAAGGAACAGCCATTGTGAACTTTTTTATCAGATCTCTTATCCACGGTCTGTTCCAGGTCAGAGCAGCCAAACTCGGACCGTGCGGATATGAGAAGAGACAGGGGGTAGTCACCCCACAGGTATAAAAACCCATCCATGGAATTGTGAGTAAGCATTCAAACAACCCACCTCGTCTTATCACTCACTCATGGTTTCTTGGACTCGCAGGGGGCATTGTCGGCGAGCTCGTTCCTTGCATCGTCGGTCGCAGATCCACGCAAACGAACACTGATTGGCGTCGCTCTGCTCACTCGAGCGAGCCCCGCGTCGGTGCTCTTGCGATGGATGACTGCGACGTCGATCCTCGGAAAGGACGCTTGCACGTACGCTCACCTCGTGTCACGACAAGCGGCCACGGACCCCGCTAAGCAGACATGTTAGCCATTCTCTCTTCCTCTTCACCGCGACGGTTTCTCCATGCACAACGTTGTCCGCGGGTGCATGGGAGTCGACGGGTTTCGTGTACCCCCCTCCATTAGCGGACTTGTTCATTCTCACCTCATCGGACCCCTGCCAATCATGGCGCACGGTCTCGAGGAGGGTCTCTGGACCGACGTACTGGACGGTCTCTGACGTCGCCGTACGCCAACCAATGCATGAGAGCGAGTGAACGTCTTGGGGACGGTGGGGTACAAACGTCCCTTGGAGGAGGACCCGCTCCATCTCAGCGTCGTCGGTGGTTCGGGACCCCCCCTTCCGCGAACACGACGATGCTCGGGCTGCCGACGTCGTCTGTCCCCGATCACTACAGTTTGACATTAACTGCGTACGGCACGAGTGATGGGTAGCACTATATCACCCACTGGGCACCTGATGCCCTTGACAAAAGACAGCGGTGACGGTTCGTTTCGGACATTGCGCCGCGCCTTTGCCAACTCAAAAATCATTTCCTGCTCGGCGAGCAAGGACTTTCTTGGCACCGACAGAATGCTCTGAAAGCGAGCGCGACGGTTCCGTACCGGTGGACGGGCTCGGACTTTTTTCGTGCCACCCCCCTGCTTCTCGGGCTACCCGACGACGTCCCCCGCCCACCCTAGATGATCCACGCATACATAGAGCACAGCAGACATGACATTGGCATTCAAGCCAACAACTTACAAAGGGGCCCCGCCCTTTTTTTTTCGCTCACAAAGTACCTTTGGGCCGGCCATGGTATTATACATACTACAACGTCCCTATCTCGAACTTGCGCAGACCTCGCACGCGCAACGCTCTCTCTCACACGCTCTCACAAGTGTCCAAGTTGTCCAACGGGCTTCACAACTCCCATATTCGGGTTGGAAGGTTGGACTATCAACATTCTGTCAACGAGCTCCACCACCGGGCGTATGTCACCGCACTGCCCCGATCCGAGAACCAGAGAGCCCTGGAATGGAAACTCGAAAATGATCAGCTGATTCAGATTCATATGTACTACTAGAGCGAGCCCGTCTCAGGCTGAGTGAACTAGAACGATCTGAAATCATACACGTGATGGTCTCCAACCGTTTTTGACGTATCACCTTAAAGTGGTGTGCCACTCGTGTCTATGTTTTTGGATTGGATGAATGCATCGCCGAGAGTATGTCCAGACTCCGAGTCGGAGACGCCGCCAGGGACTCGAGGAAGGGAGCTACACGTACTCGGAAGCGGAAATGATCGACGAATGGGCATGCGCTTGCGTGGAGGGGGTTGTAACGAGGCCACAAAAACGTACATACATCGTCGTACAGTCGGTCATCCGACGACGTACTTTTCCGTTCCAACTTGACGCCTCCAAACTTGCCCACCAATGAAAAGTAAAAGCCTTTTGCTCGAATACAAGGCGATCAAGTACATAAAACAAGAAACAACAGGTCCATCGAACCAGCAAACCAAAACGATAAAATAAGCCCCCGCACATCTCTCACCGTCCACCCACTCCAATCGCCGTACGCATGTACGGATTACTTCCCCCCATCGGCGCATACGTTGTCCCAGACGGCAACGCGCCCCCCAACGACGGGGTCTGGATCGGCACTCCGATCCCCATCACGTTGTTCTGCCCGTTGGTCCCCGTGTTATTCGCACCCGGCGTCGAATTCTGCGCGTCCCGCGTGACACTCCGGTCATCACGCTCCGCGATCGTCGCACCGCCCCGGACGGTATCCGCAAACCCGTTCGGGACAGAAAACGTCTGCCCGAGACCATACAGCTTGCCGTTATACTCGATATCATCCACCTCGTCACCAAAGTACAACTCGCGCATTTTGAAAAACGTCGAGGCGGTCAGGAGCGAATCCGACCCTGCCTGATGAGACGTGCCTATCCGCATCACCTGTTCGTTTGTATTTTTTGCGAGATCAGTTTCCGTCTCGAGGGGGTGTGGGGACAAAAGTGGAAAAAAGGGACATACACCAAGGTCATCTGCGACGTCTTGCAATCCCCCTTTGAGCGACTTACAAGCGCGCATCATGAACTTGATGTCGTAGCAGTGAGGGAACCATGTCCGAAGATTCTCGAAAAAGACGTCTTCCGATGTCGGCAACGACATGGCGGTCAGTAGCTTGACCAGGTAGCCAAAATCATAGCCACTGTCAGACGAAAAAGAACAAAGGGACGATGAGCGACTGGCTCGAACGCGACAGGCGGTGGTGATCGTGCCAGGGTTTCAAAAGAAATCGCGGGGTGGCGAGAACCTCACCTGTGAAACGATACCCATCTCGCTTCTGGAACGAGGACAAGACCAGAGGTGATAAAGAGCTCTGCGAAATCGTTTGGCGAGATACCCATATCCTCGTGTCTCTGAAAATCGATCCCCGACTTTTGCAACAGTTCGATCGACTCTGGCGCGTACATGTCCTCGCTAGAAAGCAGGAAAAGGGGCACATACTGAACACACGCAAACTAGAAGCTGTGTAGTACGCACCCGATGCTAAACTTGAAATTGAACTGCCATGTCGTGACGTCTTGAGGAAAATTACCTTCCTCGTCTGCGAGTGTGATGCCGATTTGGATGAGCTTGAGGAGATCGACGTTGCAGCGCATGGTTTGGTAGTGATAGTCTGACGACGTTTTGAAGCTACCAATAGGTCTTGCGACGACGCCGGGGAACTCGGTATCCTGTTGCACGGGTCCCTGGATGCGATGGGGTGTGGAGGGAAAATGACACATACCATTGCGACAAATGGATATTGGTCGATCATTTCGCGAATGTTCCGCATCTCTGCTTCGAGATTCGGAGCCCATACTTCCCGTATTCGAGACATGCTAGGTTCTCGACAGGCGTTGGGCCTGTAATAGTCGTGCTGGTCGTCGAGGTCGTCGAGGTCACCGTTCAAACCTGCCACCCAACCCATCGATGAGCCGCGTCAACAAGCTTGTCTTATGTAAGCACATCCAATTGTCGAAATGTAATCATGCTACTCTAACGACGCGGGTATCCCAAGAACATCAAGAAGGTAAAAAAAAATCCCAAGATCCCATGTCATAGCGGGCTAAAACCACGACATGTACGTGTTACTTTGGTTCTCCACATTCGATGCCAGTGCACCGAAATCAAAATTGAACGTATGGTTTCCCACTCGCTGGATTCCAACAGTGGGCGAGTCCGAGAGTGGATGCCTCACGGAGATCAAGTCTCCATTCCGTCCGAGCGCCAAGGCCAACATGTCCGTCGACAGATCGTGGGCATTGACAGGGTCGGGACGGGCTTCTAGCTCGATGTGTGCCGGTTTGCTCTGTGGCACAAATGTCGACAGGGTGTGGAGGGAAGGGAGGGAACGCTTATCAAAGTCTTGGAGACACCGTGTGAGGTCAGGATGAACGGTAGTAACCGGGCTGTTTCCGTCGCGCGCTCCAATGGGAACAAATTTTTCACCCTGATCAACGTCCATCTCGGCGGCATCATCGGCGGATGTTCTCCATTGAACGTACGACTTGCGGGATCTTTCCGCGATCTTCGTCAGCAGGGGCTAAACGGGTCAATGAACACGAGGCGAGGGGACGAGGGAAAGGAGACTCACAAGTGCCTGGGCCACTTTTGGACATTCCTCGGCGACCTTGGCAAACAACCGGTGCACGGTATCGAGTTCTTGAAGAGCAAATGGCGCTAAGCTGAGAAACGGGGTCCTGGATACGATCAGGGATAGGGCAACCTAACACCGGGAATTAAGCAAAAAGTTGACAAGAGGCAACGCATACGTACTGCGCCTGAAAATGCATTGAACCAGAAACACATAAATCGCTTGCTTAATTGCGGTTCCCGTTCTTCGAGCGCTTTCAGGGTGGCGATAAGGCGGGTTGCACTGAGATACGTCGCCACGGCGGACGGTGCGAACTTGTGGCGATAGGAGAATGCGTCGTAGTCGCTCACGGCCTCGGTAAAAAAGTTTCTGTGCAGCTGGAGAAGAACTGGGGGTCGTCACGTCTGCAGCCCCTGCGCGAAACATCCGAGGATACAAACACACCTATTTCGCGACCGCTGGACACCAATACTTGCTGCATGGTGAGCTGTCGATTGTCATGGATGCCATCGAGGTCGAAGATGTCGAGCGTAGGCGGAACAGTAAAGTCACGGATGATTTTGTCAACGTCCAAGATCTTCTGGTATGGCTGTGGTTGGGCTGATATCGCTGTGGTTAACACGGGGGTCAGACAGTTTAGGAAAAATCCATGTTTCCATTCATGATCTGCGAATTGGGTGAGTGGGCTGGACGGCCCTATGGAGCGATGCTCACATGATTGAGCACCCGGGACGATGTACATCTCAGGGGCTGCGTACGATGGACGGCGACAATCGACATGATCGAGACATATCGAGGGTGGACGTCCGAGGGAAAGTGCCTTGGACAAAGGTCAAGAGGAAGAGCAAAAAAGGATGTGGTACATACTAGACGGGCGTCCAAATTGAGGAGCTCCCAAAAGAGCATTCTGCGGCGTTGCGATTCTTCCGGAATAACTTTCCATCGGTTTCCATCGCGATCTGGAAGAAGAACGGCGGTGAGCGGATTGTGACGGTGCGATTGTAGAGTCACGCACGAAGACCCAACTAGGGGGGAAACGTTCAGCGAGGACAAGGAGAGAGTTGGTGAGGGGGGGG
>JBBPLM010000110.1:8225-19350 GCA_038089795.1 Pulchroboletus neoregius | reverse complement strand
CCAGCATCATATCAGTGGGTGCGTTTAACATGAGGTGAAAAGATCTTTGATCATCCTGTTCCTCCATTTCCAAATGCGACTTTGCGCCATGACGCCAGTTGCCGTCTATTCAGTCGTTTATCAGCAAGAATGGTAACCACAGGCACATCTCAGAGGCGCTGCGATAATGTCCGACCATCTTGACCACGCTTTCAATCACTTGCCTCTTCTGTTACCACCTGCCCTGATGAGTCCCTCTTCATCGATATCGCTACTTTTAGTCGGGGGGTTAGGAATTACTGCGTATGTTAACCACGCCATTTTATTATCCTCGACCGGCAATCTACTCAACTTCACCGGTGTACCCACCTCAATTCTTCACAGGTTACGTGCGTTTTCCTGTGCTACTGTCAGTCGAAAAGGAAAAAATTACAACACTACCCACACTCCAACGACTTCCCAAAACAACATAGTACGTTTGGCTCAACGTCTGATGTGACGAGGCCTACTCTCAAATTATTATTATCCTCTCCTACTAGCCGTTTCTCCGCAAAAGCCTATCAGGGTTAAACGACGATGTTACAAACCGATAACTCCTCGATTTCTTGTTACCGTAATCTCCGTGTTTGAAGCGCAAAAATAAAGATCCCAGGTAAAAGATAAAGGACCATGTCACCCTTTGCGCACATTAGCTATAATGCGTCGTGTTGAATTGTCCCCCACACCGATTAGGTTCACTTGTCTCTGGAGAAGAGCTGCTTTGTAATGCCCTGATCACTGTAATCTCGTTCCGAATCACTGGTCGACAACTTCGCAACGTTCCCTGGACAAGCTTCTTCTCGCTACATGTCATCCGTGGGTTCGCGAAGCTTCGATAACGTGTTCATGTTCGCTCGAGACCTTCCTTGGTTGCACCAATTCATTGACGACCCTTGACTTCCCAAGTTCCTCTATCGCCGCCATGGAGATACAATGTAGTAGTACGCATTCACCATGTTTCATTGGACCTCGCTACTGCCCCTGAGCGGTATTACACCGTGGAAATGCTCGTTCCCGGTATGTTCGTGCTCTTATGCATGGAAACTCTATTGTTACGAGCTGTGGTGCATAGCGGACATGCATTGAAGGCGTGCATCATTCAACGTATGCTGTGCACCTAATTGTATTCTTATCTCCTTTCCGCAGCATGTTCCGATCGTGACACGATGGATCTCACGAAAAACGTTTGATATCACTACTACTATAAGCTACCATACCGCCTGTCCGACCCGACCGGGCGGCGCGATGCACTTGATCACGATCAACGATGTAATCGATACGTGAAGTTGAAACAGAAAAGGTGAAACCGGGCGTAAGGTCCGATGCGATTACTTACACTCTCGTCAACTGAAACAAGCGACCACTGCATTTCCAGCAGCTCGGTTAACGTTAACTTCTCATTGGCCAGGGCCCACCATGGACCGGTCGTGTACACAAAGTTCAAGTAACGGTCTCGCGTATCACGTCATTCATATATAACCACCGAATGCAATCCACACAGCAAGTCCTATTAACTTGAGGGCACATCGGTCAGCTGAACGTGTCGCATTAAGGACGGTGTCATCGTTCATACAGGTGCGTTGTTTAAGCGCATAAACTCCGATGAAGGCGGAGTTCGCGCAGATGATGGGCCCCTTGACTGGGGGAACACCTCGTTGTGTAATTCCTTCAGGGCCTGTGGATAGAATCATATCGTGACATGAATGGGTCTACGCTTGTGTTCGCGGCTTGTGATCGTTTATCGAGAGAACTTGAAAGAATCAAAACAGTCCGAATTAATTTCTGTATACCGGCTGTAGCACTGCCGGCTATCTTTTTCATGAACCCTCTAACGTATAGCTCTCCTCCAATGAACAGTTGAGCGATGGGCCGAACAGGTGGAATGAGCCACATCAACCCGAGGCGACTTATTCTGCCATTAGTGGCCCATTACCCGGTAAGTGTAACCCTCGCTACGTTCCGGCTCAAAACCAGGGTAAACATGAATACCATCCGGTGCTTCGTAATAAGTCAGTTGGCCAACGCCATGCCCCTCGCCCATATCCGCTGCCATCTGCTTCTTGAGTGTCCTTATCTGATCCACGAGGATCTCTGCACCGCCCGTGTTGACGAACTGTCCTCGGGGGAATTTGAAAATCGAACCTCGCTGCAAAGCAACGAAGCTGGGGGAGATATGGCGATTTGTTGTCCGCAGCATCGTTTCCCAATTTGCCCAGGAAGGCTAGGGCTCGTTTGGGGTATTGTCTTTCGGCCGTGTAGACCCCATCCGAGCGTCACGGTATTTGATGGATACATACGAGAGCATCGCCGACGCGGATAAGTCATCCCGTCTTTGAATGAAGCCTGCGGGCGTAGCCTAGAGAGGGCCAATGTCTCCTCCGCCTCCGGTATTCAATGAGACGACGGATAATACGAGCGCAAGGTTCGCTCCGAGGCCGCCGGCCGAACCCCTTTGCCTGGGTTCAGAATGATTTCAGGGCCGCTCCCAAGGTACTTGTCCCTTGCCACTGCATCAAACAGGACTGCGGGAAAAGGGTTCTGTGTGGGGTACGGCGCGCAGCACTGGAGAACCGATACTCGATCTGATGCGAGCAGGTCGGCATAAAGGTCCTCAATATCGTCGTGGAAGGATCTGTCAGAACGAGCAAAGAGGGCGACGTAACCCCCCCCACAATTCAAGTGATAGACAATTTCAATTTCTCGCGGCTTTTGCAGTGGTCCACCGACAAGCTCGGGGCTATCCAAGCCTGTCCTGTCAATTCAATAGCCGGGAATACGAATGTGCGACCATGACCCCCTGGATGGACGCCCATTCGAGAATCTCGCTGTGAAGCAGCTCTGAAACGGGTTCTATCCACAAGACCTTGACGCCAGATCCAGTTTGGATAGCTTCGTGGTAGTCACGTCCAACCCTGGGGGATCATCGGTCTCAGATTTGGACTCTCAATATCGATATCCAGTTTGCGGCTTACTTTCTGTTGTCATGTGCTTTGTGGCGGATGATAAGTCGAACCTGTAAACAGCGTTTTTAAAGACTACGATCGTCCGGGACACCACGACCTGGGAAGCGAGAATAGGGACTCAAGGGGGAGCTTGACCAGGGTCGTCGTGACCACTTGATAGGTTAGATAGATGGCGCAAAAGGATTGATTGCGTAGTTTGCAGACCATGTTTATTTTTCACTATGCTTGGACCACACACCGATGGGTGAAATTGTGACGATTAATTAAACGAATCTCTTCGTCCACACTATCGTTTATGGAAACCAGTGGAGTCTGAGAAGCGCTCCTCGCGGATGCAGTCCACCAACGCTTATCGATGTCCTGGGGAAGTCACATTGATTTATGGACCTTGATAACAGAGCGGCATATATACGTACCGTACCTGGGCTCGGCGGAAAACTTCACCAATGTCTTGGTCGTGCCTGGTCGAGTTCCCCAAATGAGTGCCCTATTGTAGACGTCAGGACAAAACCTGCAAGTAGGACAACATGTGTCATATGTTCTGTCAAGGAAGCTCAAGACTCAAGACACCCTAAACCCACATGAGCCCTGTCAATACGCCCGACCGGAAAGCACCAATAGGATGGCAACGCCAGAGAGCCATAGGCTGGTATATTGTCCTCAAAATAAAAATAAAATAAAATAAAGGAAGGAAGGAAAGAAGAAAAGTCCACTCTTTCACCAACCCCAGTCTATGTGAGACGATATAAGATCGACGACTTGCCCAAGAATTACAACAGTGAAGGAGGGGGAAAGAAGAGACGCTGACCGGACTGACCGAAAGAAGATTGAACATCTTTTGTTCAGGGATCACATCGGTAATGACTGACAGAAGAGCCAATTTAAACCACAGGGACTCGGGAGTGAATCACATATGCGTAACAAGACGCACTGTGAGTGGACCGATACCATTTCCTCTGCGAAAAGTACATCGGGTTTGATAAAGATTGCGGATCCTCTTGAGAAGGTGTTAATGTTTCTCAATGAAAAGGAAGATGGCTTCTTGGACTCGTGGACTTGTAAATATTAGGGCCCCACCTTCACGAGAGTGTCACATCCCATATCAGAGATGAAATGAGACAGGTTAAAGCGTGCAAACGGCTGCGAATTTCCGGCGTGGATCCTTTGAAAGCGAGGATGCGGACGTGGAGTCCTAAAGTTTTTCATGCTAAACGCCGTCGTTGAGAGCCTTGAAATCGATTTTGAATAGGTTATGAAGCAATCGAACTGAATCCGTTCCATTCCAACGGTGACGCGGAATGGAAAACACTCCGAGAATGGACGAACTTTCCCGGAATTGAGCAACGGCAACAAACCCATCTGAAGAGAGACTGCGAGCTTCGACCAGAGAACAATACCCATGGTTCGACCCGTACGACTATTTCTCATGGGCCAGCGTGGAACTACGCACAGATACATTACCCTGAACACATGACACAATAGTATGGCAGCACCAGAACACGCAGTGGCGTGGGCCCTGGACTCTTACACATCTTAACGAGAAGTATGATGAGCGAGGAGGCAACAACTCACCTAATTCACTGGTTGCGCAGGCGCACATCAATTGCAATGTATGGTTATGTGCACTCGTGGAGCGAACTACACTGGACCCTGCACTTTAACGCATAACCAAACTACGCCTGCGCTTGTTTAGCCATTAAACGGCTGCTTAAAACCGATTCCCAATGATGTACGGGAGGTTTCCGAGATCTTCCGGGCGTCGACCCTCTTAAAGCACCTTGAGGAAGAGTGATTACACCTCAGTCGTACTATTGTCACCCTTCTTCATGCTCTATTACCAACTCACTTGTACAAGTTTGATCGCCTCATCATGATTTCGAAGAATGGAAAACATTGAAAAAAATGGCATCGAGACATTTGTATCAAGAGCTGATTAGCCGCTCAATCGATTGGAAGGTAAAGACAAACGGCATGCCCAGTTCCTGCGGGTGTCTCTCTTCTCGACGTTTGGCCATGGCCGATTCTGAGTGGCCGTCAATGTTATATATACCATCGCCGGTTTCAGATCGAGTTGACTGTGGGGAATTGTGTATTGTTCGTTTTACAAATTTATACTTTGCTCGCGACCTGGTCCGTGCGCGTGAACCTGGGTCCTTTTTATACAACGAACGATGCACTTGTTTTTTTCATCGAAAGTTACACCTGACGGGTTGATATTTGGGATTCTCCTTTCGACAGTCCTACAGGAGATTCTTGAACCCAAAACGTTCAGGGAGAAGGACATCTTTCACCCAAGATCGCCCCGATGTCCAAAGAGGTTGTGGCGGCCCGTTTGAAAGAGATATTCATTACTGCCTCAGATTCCCTGTATATCTTAGACTTTACTGCAACAATCCACAATGAAATTGCATTCCGTGTTCGACAATAAATATGTACCGGGTGACAACCTTTGCTCAAGTCCCGAAGACACGATACAGTGTGGTAGAACAACAACAGTGATACTTACATGAATAGATAGGGGATCATCGATCATCAGTGCTCGCTGACAAAGACAGCAGCCATTCCCATGCCAGAACCTATACACATACTGGTCACGAATATTCTCTCGCTTCTCTGTTTGGCGATATTCAAGCCAGTAGCAATTTGGCGTGCTCCAGCTGCAAATATGCCATATTGAATAAGACAACTTCGGTGGTGACAGAGATGACGAAAGCGACGTACTACAACCAAGTGGATGCCCAATGGCGATGGCGCCACCGTTGACGTTCACTTTGCCGAATGAAATTCCAATCTTGTCGACACTGTAGACGGCTTGTGATGCAAAGGCTTCATTGATCTCGTAAAAGTCCACGTCATCCTTGGAGAGGCCAGTCTTTTCCAGAACTTTGGGAATGGCGTAGGCAGGCCCCACACCCATGATCCGAGGTGGAACGCCGACCACCGCAGTAGCAACGTACTTGCCGACGATGGGGAGGCCAAGCCGTTTAGCAACCGAACGGCGAGCGAGAACGACCGCAGCAGCGCCGTCGGAGATCTGTGAGGCATTTCCTAAAATGTATTTGATTGGGTCATGACTACAGCAATCATTCAATGTCGGCCTACCAGCGTGGGTCGAACCGTCCTTCTTGAAAGCAGGTTTCAGCTTGGAAAGGCTCTCGGCTGTAACACCACTGCGAATACCGTCGTCTGCGTCCACGACAACCTCGATGGATTTTTCGGTCTCCGGGTTGATTACTTGTACTTTAAGTGGCACAATCTCATCCTTGAACTTTCCGGCCTTTTGGGCTGCTGCAGCCTTCTGGAATGACTCTGCGGCAAATTTGTCCTGCCGCTCTCTCGAAACGCCAAAATCGGTGGCGACATTTTCGGAAGTGATACCCATTGGAATGAGACAATCGCTCGATTCCTGATTGGCGAGAACAGAAGGCGACAAGCCATCAGGAAGCGATCCACCGCCCCATCCGAACGTCATAGACTCGACGCCAGCCCCTAAGAGTCAATCGACATAAGTGGCAGAGAGACCGAACACGCTGGGAGGCTTACCTATCCCGATGTCAATCTGTCCTGTTAAAATTTCATTGGCGATCTGGTTCACAGCGGCGAGACCAGACGAGCATTGCCGATTGACGGTGTTGATTGAAGCGGTATCAGGAATGCCAGAGTGTAAGGCGGCCATTCGGGCTGCGTTGGCACCTCCGCCAGGCGGAAGGACATTACCCACAGCAATGTCCTCGATGAGGGCTGGGTTTACACGTGCTCTGGTGTAAGCTGCACGTAATGCGCCTGACAGGAGTTCCTCCGGCCGCGTGTCCTTGAAGCCGCCTTTTCTGCTCTACAGGAAGAAGGTGAACAGAATGGATGGCTGCTGTGACGAGTAATGGCACCTTGGTCATTGCAGTCCTGACCGCAGCGAGAATTACGACATCATTATCATGCTTTGCAAGCACTTTTGTCTTTGCGCTGGACATGTTAATTTACGGGTTGCTGTGGAGGATCGAGATGAGGTTCAAGTGAAACGATGAGTTGGCACGGACGAGGTCGGTTGTTTATACCCCGGTGTGAACTTTCATGTGTTTTTATGGACTTTGCCGGAGGATGTCTTCCTACTGACCACAACGTTTGGATAAATCGCTGTAGTTATCCTTTCTCTATATACTCGTGAAGCCGTTCTAGTTTCGTTATAAAACTGAGATACCCCCTCAGATAGGTGCACAGGCACTCAGTGACACTCAGACTATCAGATGCGGTTACGGTGGCTTCACATGTGCTATTGAATGTAACCGAAAAAGCCGCAGAATCAGGATCTCCCAGAATATCCCCGAGGATAAACTCCTCGGTGAGTAATCATGACTCAGTGAAACTGAACGTGTTTTTCACTTGTTACATGAAGCAGATGTATGTCCACTCCTCAAGGATGGCCATGCTGTGGAACCAAACTTTATTATGAAACAGGACATCAGCTTGATGCCCAATGCCGGTCAAATTATACAACGGCGGGGGCCTTCACAATAAGCATTTATTAATGTGATGTGATAGCCACTGGTCTAAAGCGCTCTATCGTCCCTTCTAGAACCTGGTCTATTTGTCGTCATGCTGATGCGCTCATTTTGAACGAGGTCGTCGTCCGTGAACGCCACTTCCCCTACCCCTGTGGGGTGCTTACGGCTACGACGGACATCGAGCGGAGATTCACAAAGTCATATACGACTACGCGTATCAAAGCGTTCAAATTCACTTCAATCACGGTGTCGGTGGATACCTCGAAGACGAAGAGTAGGCAAAAGCCGGTGTTATCATTAGGGGTAAAAAAGTTTCAAGCTGATCTCATAGTTGTCACTAACGGCGTTAGAAGTCGTGCACCACATTGTATTTAGGTGCGTTTTTTTATCCCCGTTCCGTATCTCTGACGTATAACCATTATCACATTTGTCTGATAGGGATATTAAAACCAGCCACGTTCTTCTGGTTACCCACATGGTTTAATCCCGAGGGACAAGGACCTAGTGACAGACTACCCATGTAAGGACGGTGACTCTTCACGGATGAACAGGTGGGGATAAAATGTTCATTGTGACTAAACACGCCGAATTAACGCTTCCCAGCCGAGACGTGCATTTTATTCGCGTCTGTATACAAGGGGGAAAGGAAATAATTTGGATGATCATTTAAAAATGGAAAAGAATCTGTCCTGCCCAATAAACCGGACGCTCACTAGAATTGTAAGGTATAAGTTTGAAATTTCCGGTTCGCAGTAGGTAGAATGGAAGACGTTCTCAGAGTCGTTGACGGAAGGACCATCGACGTGCAGCCATTTCGTCCAAGGGCCGAGTCAGCAGGAAACTCCCAAACAATGGAGGATGGTGTAATAATTGCTGCTGTGCTACAAGTTGCGGACTTTCCTCTTGGAATAGGAGCATGGGAATAGATCAGATGAGTCATCCACTCGCTCAGTCATTCTTCCCACTACGTTCCAGCTCACTTCGTCAGGTGTCAGCGCATCAGCCGCACTCAGCTTATGGGAAAAGAAGTGTGCAATTATTGTCATCAGTTGAGACTCGAAGACCAAGGAGATATACTCCAAACACTGAGTGGTTGTTTTCCCTTCGGCACTAAAGGTTTATAGGGTGCACTCGGAAGCCATCCTGAAAGATATTCCGGAGAACGGGCATCAACTGCCCAAACCACCCTAGTGTTGGTACTAGACATATTATTCCAGTGTTCGACATACGAACTCATTCTTGTCAGTCTACGGTGTGCAAAGTTAACTCGTCAACAACATCTTGTCTGATTTTATTGCATCAGATGAACGCGAGCCCAACGTACAATCTGAACATGGCAAAGTTGCCATCACTCGGCCGCTGTCATCGATTAGCCTAAAATATGATGCAGGCGTTCAATGACTCCCCCTCGATGCCGGCCAAAGGGCAGTTAGGTGTACGCCCGACCCAGAAATCAAAATTAAAAACGTAGGGTAAACTCGAGGATTTTTATATCGGCTCGTACGGCCCGGGATAGGTTAGGCGTTCAAACTCTAGTTCAAAACAAATCGCGCCCCAGCTTACAGTCCGAGTCACCCTCGTCTCAGAGATCTCAGTACCCAACTCGATGTCTCTTACGCAGGCCAACGTATGTAACTAGAGTCCAACTTCAATATTGGAGAATTTTACCCAGTGCTTGTTTAACTCTTCTTGATTGTTGTGTGAAGTTTCGCTAATCTATTTACTACGCGAGTTGTCCCGAGGAACCGGTCACTGCCCCACCCACAAACATATCGAACACTCAAGGGGACGGATACATCCCGAATTCGAGCGTACTCGGAAATGTCACAAGGTAATAGCCAAGTCTAAGGTGAACAAGATACTGGTGTGTGTTCTCTCCTCTCATTCTCTACCGAAAAAGGCATCGTCCAGATTCGTCCTCACGACGTGGTCACGGACCCCATCCATTCATTCCAGGCGATGACAGTTTAGGCTTTGAAATTTGAATGATTTGATGCAAGACACGCGAGTTATGTAAATCGATTGGATTCTATACGGATCTTGAGTCTGTGTAGGACCGAACGGCGCCGGGGCCGTATCCTCGCGCGATGGGCATGACGCGGTACGTGGATCATCCCTGTTTTCCTGTTTCGCATCGAGTTTATATGAACGCTCGTAGACGCTGTTCCGTGAGGTGAACCTTTTGGTTCTCAATCTTCACAACGCCCTGGGTGAACTCGCTTCCAACCTGCTGCAAACCTTTGTGCTTTGGCGCGTATACCTACAACGGACACGATGCATGGATTCACGAATACTGATACACATATGAAGAGTCACTCCGGGTCCAAATTCAATTTTGGAACAAAGGTCGCGTCCTTTTTAGAACGTAGGGTCACAAATTTGCTGAGACCCTGTTCAATGATGGCTCATGCATGTACGATATAATCAGAGTGCATCGCACGGTGATGCTGATACGCCGAATACTTTGGGGCATGCAGCCTATCAAGCCCGGTTTCACACCGCCGAGTGGGGGGTGGACAGGGATTTTTTGACGAGGCGTCTGTGCAAGGATGAATCGGTACGCACCCAATCAAAGTCGCAGGCGTATGTAGCTTACCTGACCCAGGCAAAGACGTTAACCTCCTCCAGTCGAAATGGGGAAAACCAATTCGCGGGTGATCGATTGATCCACCAGTCTCGGAATCTGGATCTATGGTTGTTCCCAGGGAAAATACAAGAAGTCTTGAGGGCAGTCGACGGATAGGATCCGCGCTACGCTGTCATCCTCTCCGCGGCCTCTTGATTGGAAATCGATCGACATGGATTAGCAAGCCCACAAGGATGATGGCTACCACTCTGGGTCCAAATTCAATTTTAGAACAAAGGTCGCGTCCTTTTGGGAAGCTGAAGAACGTGGGGTGCTGAGACCCTGTACGACGATGGCTCATGTACAATATGCTCAGAGTGCATCACACGGTGATACCGATACGCCGAATACGTCCGAGCATTCAGTCCATCAACCCTGGTGTTATACCGCCAAGCAGGGGTAGACAAGGATCTTTTGACGAGGCATCTGTGCAGATGGAAATGCATCCTATGGATGGGTCGGTACGCACACAGTCAAATTCACGGACATATCTAGCTTACCTGACCCTCCCCGGCCGAAATAGGAAAACCGAGTCGTGGGTGATCGCTCACGAGTGTGGCCCATCATAGCCTTGGCTCAGCCTGAGCTATCATTGATTGTTGTTTGACACAGAGAGACGTGACCCATCTGGATCTATGGCTGTTCCCAGGGACAATGCAAGAAGTCTTGAAGATGGTCGATGGATGGGGTCCCATTCTTTCCGAGGCCCCGTTGATTGGAAGTTGATCACGCGCACAAGGGCGATGCTACTCGGTGATACTGTACTGTGCACATGTCACCGTGTGTACATTTCCTCGTATGAAACACGTCACCCTGCAATGGGTCGATAGGTCGGATGCAACAATGAACGCACACGACCGCATCAATGAAGCAGCTTGCGTGGGTACCGGTGACGTATTTTTTGCTTCGAGATGAGCCGTCGGTGGCCGATGGCATAGGTACTTGATCTTGGAATCCCATCGCACGGAAATGAAAACCTGGGCGCCATCAAAAAGCATAAATGTACGACCCCCCCCACA
>JBBPLM010000109.1:5725-16419 GCA_038089795.1 Pulchroboletus neoregius | reverse complement strand
CTCCGTGCGGGCATATATGCTGTGGCCAGTGTCTCTTTACAGCAGTCAAGTCGACCATACGAAGAAACATGGTTGTTGCGATGGACAGGGCACCTGCGGCTAGGTGAGTATCGTCCTATTTCTTATTGATCTGGTATCTTATCCCCCTTGTGATATAGATGTCCAGTGTGTCGTGCAGAGATACCTGGGTGGGATGGACTTGGAGGCGGCGTGATCGGGCTGAAACTGCAAATTTTGTATTCGTTGTAAATCAAGAAGCGTGTTTGTACATGTTAGGATCCCAAGTCTATGACTTCCCCATTCGGACTACAGTCATCAGGGACGCTCGTGATCGTTACCACCATGTCTGTCCAGTCTAAACCTTCTCAACAGTTGACACCGTTTGGAGCAGCCTTGTCTGGCGCTCTTGGTGCCTGCTTTAGCAATGCGTGAGTATTCATCATACCTCGGACCACAGGATACTCATATACCCGGCATCACAGCATAGTGTATCCATTAGATGTGTATGCAAGGATGCGGTATACTTCACCAGACACAACTGACTTCTTCTCCACAGCGCCAAAACGCGGATACAAGCCACTTCATCGCCTGCCAAAGGAAAACGCAAAGATGAGATGACGATGCTCTCCGTCTTGCTCGACATCTTCAAGCACGAAGGTATCTCGGGGTGGTACCGCGGATTCGCAGCAACGATGCTCAACACCTTCTCCATGCGTGCGTCTCCCATTTTACCCCAGTCTGATTTCCTGACCCACCCGCCTGTAGAATACGCCTACTTTTTCTTCTACTCCTTCCTCCGCACCTCCTATATCAAGCGTCTCACCTCAAGAGCCCCTCCTGGTTCTAAATTACCCGTACTATCTACCGCTGCCGAGTTATCGCTCGGTGCCGCAGCCGGTGCCCTCTCACAAATATTCACCATCCCCGTTTCTGTTATCGCAACCCGACAACAAGTCGGCCGTTCATCACGCACTCAAAACGTGATCGAAATCGCCGACGGCGATAGGGACGACGACTCGTTCCTTGGTGTTGCCCGAGAGATCATCCGCGAGGAAGGCGTCACCGGCTTATGGTTAGGTATCAAACCAGGCATGGTGCTTACCGTGAACCCCGCGATCACATATGGCGTGTACGAGCGACTGAAGAACATCCTCCTCCTCGCAAAGGCCGCAGCCGGGGCAGCCGACAAGCTCACGCCCGGAATGTCCTTTTTGCTTGGCGCGTTCAGCAAGACGCTCGCCACGATCGTGAGTCGTCCCTCCATCCGATATGCGACCTCGGGCTGAAAGCCAGGACAGGTGACGTATCCTTATATCATGGCCAAAGTGCGCATTCAAACACGCACGTCCGAGCATGACACAGAAGAAGAAAGCGAGCTCCCCCACTCCTCCCGGCCACCTACGAGAGCGACACAGACGGGGGCGATCGGGCTTTTGATGCGCGTACTCAAGACGGAAGGTTTCTCCGGCTGGTACCAGGTGACATAACTGGATGTATTCTCGAACCGTGGTCGCTCACGCTTCTATTCATAGGGGATGTCGGCACAGATCATCAAAGCGGTGCTTTCGCAAGCATTGTTGTTCGTATCCAAGGAACAGTTCGAGCGATGGGCCTTGGCCCTAATGTTGTTGTTCTCCAAGTTGAGAGTCGCTTCGTGACGAAGTGGGCATGTGGGGGGACACGACACGGTTGACAACGCCCGATTTGGGTGCACGATTTAAAGAGGATGTGTTGTAGGACAGAAACGAGAAAAAGACTGTGACTACCGTGGCGTTGTACACACAGTCTTTCCGATAAACGTCGTCTCTGAAACTTTGAAGCCGCGCCGGAACCTCCGAATCGAGGCCCATGTTGGGTGCGAATACTGACAGATGTCGACGGCCATGTGTTTTGAAGTTTTGAAGTTTTTCGTCCCTGATCATCACGTTTTGATCATATGTGCTTGTCAACGAGTCAAACGAGCTATCGTACCTCGATTCAGACTTGCTCGCTGTTCCTCGGCACCTCGGTAGCGTCGTTTCTATCTAAATACCCATGGGGCTGCTCAGCACTTGCCAGGCTAGTACCAATTCCTCGCCCCTGTCATCTCGCAACACGCCAAAGCACACCTCCATACCCTATATGAGTGATGAATGATGAACACCCCACACCGAGACCAACACTAGTAAAACCGAGTGTGATCTAAATGAGCTGCGAACGAAGTCGTTCAACTGCGGATCGTCTTCAACACATGCTCAGGCTCTCAGGGGGGGGGCTGTGGCTGATCCTCAAACGCCCGGGCCTATACAAGCACTCGGAGCACCTCGTGCTCGTGTACTTTCCCAAAGGCGGCCCACAGGTACATACCCAGTCTTTTAATGCTTCCCAGTGTCACGGACCATTTCAATCTCGCCAAAGCAGACACATACCACATGTACCCTGTATGACCGCACCTTTGATTTCCTACTAATCTGAGCTACGAACGTCGTTGCATGTCCGGGGCTGTGGCTGTAACAGCATACCGCACAGCGATCACGATCGCGATCTTGGTGTTTGATTTCGATCCGGGGTGTCGGAGCCATAAATAAATCAAAAAACAAACACTTATTGGTATAATACCAGTTCCGGTCGCATTGTACAGCAATACAGGAGAGGGGTATGGAGATGTGAAAAAAAAAAGACCGGCGGTAGCGCCAAAATTGAAAATCGTGATGGCGATGATGATGTTGACATGTGTGAACGAAGGGAAAAAAAAAAGATGGAAAGGAGCAGTGTGGGTCGGTGTGGGTATGATCATGATCAAGTGATGGTGTGGACGTGGCTTCAAATGAACGTGTGCGTGAGCGGGAGGGTATGGTCGTGCGTGGCGAAAGAGTGTGCAAGCGTGGTAATGAGCAATGATACAGATGCGAGAATTAAATACTATGAGACAAGGAAAATAACGAAAGAACAAACATCTTGAGACAGCAGCGCGGTGTACAACGTCCACATTTGTTTTATACCCAAGGGAGAACGAAATCAATGAGACACGAGAAAGTCGAAGCATGTGCGCAGAAAAATAAACGCCGGGGATGTGAAGAGATCCACAGCGGGTGTGTGAGATACAGTGAAATGATGCAAACAACAGCCGTGCGCTCGTATAAATATACGTATGCCATTTGTCGGCGCCGTCGTCAAATGTGGTGCGTGAATGGGGTGGAGGGATATACTCCATGCCCCTGTGTGTGAAGCGTGTTCGTGTCAAGCCCCGCACGGGACTGCCAACATGTCCCGCCCTAGACCCCACCTGGTGGGCTCTGTCTCATCGCCCATTGTCACGTCGTCATCTTCATGCGAAGAAACGATCCGTTCCAATTCCCTTGTCGCCGATAGGATCGCAATCGCGAGACGCGGACCCATGCGGAGAATTTGTTCACCCTCGGGTGAGCTACGCATCCTTCCCTTGAGGGCCACACGGTATAAATCCGGCTCCGGCTTTGAACGTGGAAAAGCCGCTCGAGGCGGTAGCAATTTCCGTGTCGGAGCGAGTGGCGATGTGGTACGAATGTGGTGTGCTGCGGACTGCGACTGTGGTTTGGGTGCCACACGAGAGCCACGTTTCGGAATGGATGTTCCGGAGGGTGAAGAGGTTGGGGCAATGGTGAACTCGGCGCGCTTACGGCCAAGTTTCGTGGTTTCTCGTTGCTCTCTGTAGTGGAGGCGAGCACGACTTGGAAGTGCGATGCGGGGCGAGGGCAGGGGTGGGGGTGTGGACGTCATATGGAGGAATGAGCCGCCTTCAAATTGGCTCTCGTCGTTATAGTCGGACAAGGAAAGGAATGATTCAGTACGACGTAGCATCGTACGGGACGTCTTGCGGGGTAGGGGTTCGAAGAAGGACGTGGTACGCTTGCGTGGGTTTGGATGGGGAGAAGGGAGAGGAGGGACGGCGGAACACGAAGGCATAAAAGTAGGTGGAAAAGAGAGTGAGACCCGAGACGTCGACAAAGGGACTTGATATCCTGTGGCCGAAACAAAAGCAGTGCTTATTGGGACAAAATGGTGATCGGGCAAATGATGACTAATCAAGGCGATCAGTACTGGAAAACTGATTCGTTCCCATACCGTCCACAGTTGTCTGACATCTCGAACACTGCGGCAGAGATTGAATTGAGTTACCAATTATTTGACTAGATCCTGATCCGATACGAAATGAAACGAACCAATCAACATTCCGCGCTCTCCATTTGTGCCATCATGACGAAAAGGTCAAGCGACCGTGGCGTTCCTATCCGAAATGACATTACCTTTTGTCAAGAGGATGGTCCGAATGGAACAAAAGACTACAAGGAAACTTACCCTAGTCTCAAACGTGTCTTCCACATTATGGAAAAGGTGACGACACCACAGTACAGCCAAATCAATGAGGTGGACACGGTCGCCGGGTCATGTTGGTCAACGAGGTCGTGCAAGGTTCAAATGAACACAGCTTCCCGAGTCTCGCCACGAGTTTTACGCAAGACTTCATTGTTACTTTCAAGTTCAAGTTGTGTCCTCAAAGTCGAGTGGAGACAGAAGGGGCGTACCCACGGTGGTCAATGTACGCAAGATCACGGAATTCTAGAAAAGGTCACTGACTCAACAGCGGACATTCGTTGCGTTCAGGATGGGTCGAACCTGAAAGGAATTGGAGAACAAACAAACGGAACGGTCATATCGCGTAACGACTCGGGTGTCACATGACCCAAATGAGAAGGGAAGAGAAGAGCCACTCGCTTCACGTCTCGTCCCTTATCGTGAGGCGAACATCGAAAGCGCTCCCCAGCTTCGACCGCTTTTGTTCAAAACTGAACTTACACAAATGTATATCTTACCGAGAGAGCATGACAAGCTCTTGCTCCATCAGGTACTTCCATTTGTCGTGTAGAAGCTTGCTGGATACATCACAATACTTGGTTTGACAAAGGCAGGTGCCCTCGCCCAGAAGAGACTCGCGCGGGGATTGCAACTGAATATCAACGAAGCCACCGCCCTTATCGCTTCGCAACTCCAAGAACGCATCCGCGATGGTCGGCATTCCGTTGCAGAATTGATGGACTACGGCAAGGCCCTGCTGGGCCGTAGGCACGTCCTTCCTAGCGTTCCTCCAAGACTACAGCAGATCCAAGTGGAGGGAACATTTGCGGACGGGTCAGTGCATCAGCTATGTGGTCTCTGAGTTGGTCAATACTGATAGATGGCCTATCAGCGTTTTTCTAGTGACTGTACACGATCCTATCTGCTCCGATAATGGCGATATCGCAGCTGCTCTTTACGGATCGTTCCTACCCGCACCCTCTAACGACGTCTTCCCAGATCCAAGTTACACGCCAGATAAGTTTCTCCCAGGCGCAATCATTGCAAACAAGGAACGCATTCTCATCAATCGCGGTCGCGAAAAAATCAAGATCAGAGTCATTAACAAGGGCGACCGGCCCATCCAGGTAAACCTACAGCTTGACATGTCTCACGAGGCTCATTATCACAGATCGGATCACACTACCACTTTTGCGAGACGAACAAGGCACTCAAGTTTGATCGGTGCAAAGCAATTAAGAGACGCCTCGATATACCCGCCGGAACGGCTGTACGATTTGAACCTGGTGACAAAAAGACCGTCACTCTCTGTTCTATCGGAGGTGAAAAAGTGGTCAGAGGAGGCAATGGCCTTAGTGACGCGTCCAAGTTGGCAGCAGGCATCTCCGAGGACATTTTTCGAGGCTTTGGATATCTTGCCGAGCCTGAAGCTCTCCCATTTTTCAAAGATGAGTATATGTGTCGCGATGAGTACATATCTATGTTTGGGCCCACAGTTGGAGATCGCATCCGTCTCGGGGACACGAGTCTTTGGATCAAGATCGAACGGGACTATGTGAGCCTGATCATGACTCGGGTCCGTTTAACCGTACTAAGTTCGCGTAGGCTGTATATGGCGACGAAGTCAAATTTGGAGGTGGTAAGTTACGCCGTGATGGTGTCATGGCGTTGCTTCATTTTGGACCCAGGAAAGACCATTCGAGATGGCATGGGCCAAGCATCTGGACGGACTTCTAAAAAGGCACTCGACCTTGTCATCACAAATGCTGTGATTGTCGACTGGACTGGTATCTACAAGGTAACGCGGCGTTTCTGTGGTTTTGTCCTTTCCCTGATAGGATCATAGGCGGATATCGGCGTTAAATGTGGTAAAATCGCAGGCATTGGCAAGGCCGGGAACCCCGACATGATGGACGGTGTCGACCTAGATTTGATCATCGGTTCGACAACAGAGGTCATCGCAGGGGAGAAATTAATTGTCACCGCCGGGGCCATTGACGTGCACGTTCATTATATCTGTCCACAACAAGTATACGAAGCACTCGCTGTCGGTACGACGACGATGATCGGAGGTGGCACCGGTCCTAGTGCTAGTTCGAATGCGACCACATGCACACCCAGCCCCTTTTACATCAAGGCTATGCTGGCCGCAACCGACGGTCTCCCCATGAATTTTGCGTTCACGGGCAAGGGAAACGACTCTTGTCCTGAGGCGCTCGAGGAAATCATCAAGGCAGGCGCTGCAGGGCTCAAACTTCACGAGGATTGGGGCTGCACACCGGCCACGATTACCAACTGTCTGGAGGTCGCATATAAATATGACGTTCAGGTCAACATTCACTCTGACACTCTGAACGAGAGTGGTTTCGTTGAGAGTATGTTTGTCCATCACGCGCGATTCACTGTGGAACTCGTCTTTTATAGGCACGATCGAGGCCATTGGCGACCGTACCATTCATACGTACCACACCGAGGGCGCAGGTGCGTGACTAGGATGGCATGACTTTGCCATGGTGATATTTCATTAGGCGGCGGACACGCTCCCGACATTATCGTCGTCTGCGGACTCAAAAACGTCCTCCCATCGTCCACGAATCCTACTCGTCCATACGCCTTCAACACCCTCGACGAGCATCTCGACGTAAGCAGAGTTCACTCAACGATGTCGCGTACGATATACTGACTTTTTTCAAAAAGATGCTCATGGTCTGTCACCACCTCGACAAGAACATCCTAGAAGATCTCCGCTTTGCAGAATCTCGGATCCGCGCAGAGACAGTCGCCGCCGAGGACGTCCTCCACGACATCGGCGCGATTTCCATGATCAGCTCGGACTCACAGGCGATGGGACGCGTTGGCGAGGTGGTATCAAGGACCTGGCGAACCGCGAGCAAGCTCAGGTCCTTGCGAGGTCCCCTCACCGAGCTCGAGGATACCGATGAATACGACAACGGTCGCGTGAAGCGATACATTGCGAAATACACCATCAATCCGTACGTCTCCTCCTTTTTGTGACAATGGGCGTCATCGCCTGACGGGACCTCTAGTGCGATCACGCATGGCATCGACACACACGTCGGGTCGATCGAAATCGGCAAAGTCGCCGATCTGGTGCTTTGGAAACCGGAGCACTTTGGTGCGAAACCGGAGATGGTACTCAAATCGGGCGTGATTGCCTGGGCCCAGGTATGTTTCTCGCCGTTTTTTTTTTTTTTTTTTTTTGGGAGGGGGACTGATGTTTTTTGTAGGTGGGCGAAGCCAACGGGTCTATTCCGACCGTCCAGCCGTCTTACGGTCGCCCGATGTGGGGTGCCTTCCCCGCAGCCGCCGCCCTCAACTCGATCGCGTTCGTCTCAAAGGAGTCCATCGACAACAACACCATCGCGTCGTACAACCTCGCCAAACGCGTCGCGCCCGTCGTCGGTTGTCGCGACGTGAAGAAATGCCACATGAAATTGAACGACACGTTGCCGACGATGGAGGTCGACCCGGAAAAGTACGAGGTACGTGCGAACGGCGAGTTGGTGGATATCGAACCGACGGGGAGCGCACCTCTCGGGCGAGAGTACAATTTCTTTTGAATGCTGGCAGATGAGCGTGTTTTGATACTTGTCGGGTTTCTGAGATTGCCTTTGTCCATTGTACTAGTATGTCACGATGCCCAGTCTATGTGCGTAGGTGTGGTTGAAAAGACGAAAAAGGACGGAGAGCAGCAGCGGATCTTGTGTACTACATTGCATCTTGATCAAGTCCGAGTGATATGAAACCATCGCTGTAGCGTACAAGAAAGCAAAAACGGAAGAAAATAAAAAAGAAAGAAACGCCCACGATAAGAGTTGAATATCAATACACTGTGTTCCCCTTGTCAAAAGAATGTTGAAACCCCTTTTTCAATAAACAGTGACGTCGCGAAACAGGATCGCAGACTCGTTCGCGAACAAGCCGTCGTCCGAGATCTCTAGATGGTCATCGTAGGCCCCGTCGTCGCTCCCGTCATCCACGACTCTCCGATGGGTGGCGGCAGCGCAGGATGCACCTACGCGAGAGAACGGCTGGGGACCTGCCCCAGTGACCGCAGCGACCTCCTCCCACAGACTCTTCTCCTCTTCGTCCATTTCATACGCAAACAGCTCGCGGATACGGTTGGCAAGAACGATACGATCGTCGTTCATGACAGATGGGTTCGTCCCGCGGGATGAAAAAGTATGGAGCTTGTTGGGCTGAACCTGATGGGTCTGATGCTGGCGGTAGCGGAACGCCAGCAGCCTTTTGCCGATGGTGTCCCGTTTACAATCCTGGCAATGCATGCAGGTGGCGTCCCAATCGAAAGACTGATAACGGTCGCAGACCCTGTAAAGGAGGTACGATGAGATTGTGCGGCACTACAGCGGCGACGAGAAGGCACATACGTTCGTGCTCTCCTGGAAGGACACTTGGAATACCGGGGTGACGGATTGTTCGATTGGGATGGCATGCGTAGTTGATATTCCGGATCGGTGGACAGATCAAACGCGGCAGTTGCAGCGCGAAGCGGGCTCAATGGAGATACGATCTTTGGAGCATACTTGTTCCGAACCGCATGGCGCAGGAGACGTTCGAGATCCTCCTTTGACGTGCTGGTATAGCCGGCAATTGCCTGCACCTTTTCCAGTGATGTAGTGTCCAGCAAATATACATCGTTCTTCCATTTTGGAAGTAGCCTAGGTGAGGAACACCAAGGAGATTGGGGAGGATTGTTTGGTTGTGTCGCCGGAGAGTTCCGAGTGTGTGACTTGAGTGAGGTCATGGACACAACCCGGCTCCGTTCCGATCCTATGGGCGGCACGATTTTTGTGTGCTCTGAAGCCCTTAGAGGTTGTGAGCCGAGAGCCAAGGATAATGATACCGAACCATGAGAGAGTAAGTCCGAATCTGTGCCACTCCGCCTCAACTCAAGTAAGCGAGGGGGAAGACCTGGTGGTGTGGGCCCCACCGACGAGTCAGCAGGGTCGATAGGCTCATTGATCGCCTTTGTCGGCCCAGAGTCTGATCGCCAGAGCTCCCCAGGCGGCCTGCGTACGGTTGGCATGAAGTTAGTGCGTGACCGAATAGGCTGAAGCACATTCTCGGATTTCCACCCAGTTGTCTGTAGAGGCTTGGTCATGGTCGTCGTGGGCTCTGTCTGGAAAAAATCGGGTGCATGCCAGGTTGAAGTAGATTCTAGAAAAGTGGCACGTGACGATTTCGTCTCATCGGAACTATGGGGAGGCACACATTGCGATGGTCGTTGCCCCATAAGACCGGTGTGCGACGATTTACCGGGGCCTAGAGCTGGAATGGGGGGCGGCCATGAGCAGACTGGGGCACAGGAAGTGCCGCTGCGTTGGATTCCGCAATTGCCGAAACTCACGGGCTGTTCCGGGAGCAAAACCCGGAGATCGGGGACAGAGAAAGGGGAAACAAAGGAATATTGGTGGGAGACAAGGTCGGTCGACTGAGATACCCGGTTGCGTCTATTCTCCAAGTCTGACGCAGACAACGGATCTAGTTACATACCACAGCAGTTCCAACCAGTATCTCGGCTGGGGAAGCACCGCAACTCACCCAAAGGTACTCGTCTAGAAGGCTGCGAGTCAGGATGCACAGGACGATGCTTGAGCTCGAGCTGTGATATCTGATCTTCCTCGTGCTGTGCAAAGAATCTTTTTGAAGAGAGAGCTGGATTTTCATTCTTGGTGTTGTGCTTGCCGAGAATGCTGCGTGAATGGGTGAAAGTGGGAGACGGTGGTGGGGAGATCATTTAGAATACAGGAAGGATTCGACGTGAAGGTACAATTTGGAGGTGGATGATGGAGAGTGCCGAACGACTCGCTTGACGTATAAATGTAGCGAGTGTGGGTCATTTTTGCACTGCTTCAAGGTGGCATGCCGTCGGAGTGTCGCTCACCGGTTCTGCCATCTCGATTGCCCGAGGAGCCGACATTCTTGAACTCGCAATATCAAGTGAACGCTCAATGAGTACACCTTCTCCTCGGAAACGCAGAGAAAATACAACCGCCATCGCACCTGAATGGGACAAGAAAGGACAATTGAAGTGTCCAATCCGCTGACTCATCGAAGCGACTTTGTATCGCCATTGGTCCACGGCTACGGTCTTATTGTAAGTAAATTAAATTAATACAAAGGAGTGGTCGCTCTTGCTAAAGGATAGAGATGACAACCAAAAGAGTGCTATCGGGGCGATTCATGGGGTACCATAATTCTAGACCATGATACCACTTTGGTATATGACACTGCCAGTGCGGCGCAAGTGCGGTCGTTTAAAGTTCTAGGTAGGTGTGCAGTTCGTCGATTAGGTGGAGAACTTGATCGCCTGGATATGCCACAGGAAATTCCATTGC
>JBBPLM010000107.1:0-17955 GCA_038089795.1 Pulchroboletus neoregius | reverse complement strand
GGTCCCTGATTTCACCGCTCCGCGCCTGAAACGATTTTTCACCTCCCCTCACCAAGGCCAGATAGGTCTTGCCGACAGATCTGTTGTGAAACTGCTGCGCTAGCTGTCTCGCGGAGGTAATGTTTTTAGCGAGGACGAGCGCTCCAGTAGTGGACTATAGAATAAGATTATACCGAAGTCGTCCGGGTTGAAAACATGGCACGAACCTTGTCCAGGCGATGAACGGTGTGAGGTACTTTATCCAGGTGAAAGTGGTCCTTCATGTCTACGATAGCAAGCTGGCGACGGGTCCATCGCTAAAGAATAAGCACTCGCCTGAGAGAAGGTCATTAAATTTATCCACGTTTCTCTCTCTAGGCTTTTGTTCCTGTATGTGAAATGCAAATTTAACCAAGCGCGTCCCGTACCAACCTGTTGTCCACCTACTTGACCATCCTGTGCGTCGGACCCTTGGCAGATAAGATATGGCGGCTTATTTAGCACGATGATGCCCCGGTCGGCGTATATTGCCAATCTAGACCAGTTCTTCGAAGCTGCGGCTAGTTTGTTGGGTGGAGCAATGAATACAAGACTCGTTACCTTCGACCGGGTTGCGGCGTACATGCACACCAACGGTAAATCGGTTCGCAGCTTGGCTGGTCTTCCTTGTTCACTAGCTATCTTTTCTCCGAAAAGCTCGGGGAATGACTGGAGGCAAATTTAAACAAGTCCGAGTCGAAGGGAGGGGTATGACTAAGCATCATTGACAGACAAATTTGGATTTCAACATATCCCAGCTCAATTCCAGCTGAGGACCTTCAGAACATACGCGCATGGTCAGATGTTCCTTCTGCCGGGAAGTGGTATTGATGAGGACCAACGGTACTGCTGAAATTCTAGTAGTATGCTACTACTTACAAACTTGCTACGTTGAACAACATACAATTACGTAAGTCATATCTGACGCGTTTCTGAAAAGATCTAATCACCCGAGAGTCGCCGGGCACTGGGTTCTCGTCTACCTTGAACTTCGATGGAGGCCTTCGAGACCTACCAAACACCGCTTTCAAGGTAAACAAACTATTGTCACAGTCGCATCAGAGCTCAATCGGTGGAACAGCCGTTATGCCAGTAAAGAGATGTCCTACCTCTTTTCCTCGGCGGTGCGTGCCGTAGAACTCAAGGCGATGTTCATGATGCACAATCTTTGATGGTTCTAGAACCGTTTTAAAACGTGGAGAACGTTATGGCTCAACCTCGCCATCGCCGAAAAGCAGCTCGGACTTCCGATCAGTGATGAAGCTCTCGAACAGATGAGGGCGAACCTCGTATGGGACACGTTTAGACTCTTGGGGTGCACTTTTTAAACTTGGCAAGGTAGGATCTGACCCCGGAACAATTCGACATTGCCGCGAAAGAAGAGAAGAAGCGTCGTCACGATGTTATGGCACACGTTCACACATTTGGTCAGGCTGCCCCTGCTGCGGCAGGCATTATTCAGTATGGTCCATCCCTCTGTTGCACCCCTTCACAGTAATTTTTATGTACATGTGTGTCTTTGCAGCCTGGGCGCCACCTCCTGTTATGTGACAGAGTGCGTGTGGCCACTCTGATGAATGCAACTCCCCCAAAGCTGAATCCGGATTCAGCAATGCAGATTTGATCTTCTTCCGAACAGGACTTGACTATCTCCTGAAATCTCTCGCCGTTCTAATCTCACGCCTCTCGGCGTTTGCGGTCCAGTATAGGGACCTTCCAACTCTGGGATTTACACACTTCCAGCCGGCACAGCTCACTACGGTCGGGAAGCGTGCGACTCTCTGGATTCAGGTAATGTCCATTCTACGATCTCGGGAGAAGAATAACCCACTTGATCATGTTACGCCGACATTCCAGGAGCTCCTGTGGGATCTACGGAACATCAAGCGTGCGCGAGATGACCTCGGATTCCGTGGTGTGAAGGGGACAACCGGAACGCAAGCGAGCTTTTTGGCTTTGTTCGATGGGGACCACGACAAAGTGGAGGAGCTAGATAAACTTGTGACAAAGCTCAGCGGGTTTGAATATGCGTATCCTGTCACCTCTCAGACTTACTCGCGGAAGATCGATATCGATGTCTTGGCCCCTCTCGCGTCACTCGGTGCTACGGCTCACAAAATTGCGACTGATTTGAGGCTGCTGGCTAATCTCAAAGTCAGTACGTTTCCTTGCAGGATTCATGGTGTTGTGTTACGCGACGGGAATTACAGGAAGTCGAAGAGCCATTTGAATCGACTCAGATAGGCTCCTCCGCCATGGCGTACAAGCGGAACCCAATGCGGTCTGAGCGTGTGTGCAGCTTATCAAGGCACCTGATGGTATTGCATCAAAATGCGCTAATGACGTCTAGCGTACAGTGGTTTGAGCGGACGTTGGATGACAGGTTATGTTTGTTCATGAGAGAAATTAATTACCACGTCACTGATGCCACCGTAGTGCGAATCGCCGGGTGACGCTCCCGGAGGCTTTTCTCACTGCAGATATTGTGCTCTCGACGCTGCGAAATGTGTCTGAAGGGCTAGTAGTGTATCCCAAGGTTATCGCTCGGCGGATTTCTCAAGAGCTTCCATTTATGGTCACTGAAAACCTGATCATGGCTATCGTCAAAAAGGGTGGTGATAGACAGGAAGCGCACGAGAAGATCAGAGTGAGTTCTACTGTCAGGGATGATGTGATGCATAACCATTAATTCTCGCTACGTTGATTGTTTCCGTGATTTTTCCGGCTGGATAGGTCCTCTCCCACGAAGCCGGGCACCAGGTGAAAAACCTGGGACTCGAGAACGATCTGATTGAACGTGTGCGAGGGGATGCTTACTTTGATCCTATCAAAGGGGAATTAGATGCACTGCTGGATCCACGAACGTTCATCGGGAGGGCGCCGGAACAGGTGGACAAATTCATCAAGGAATGGGTGGAGCCGGCTTTGGCGGAGGGGGAGCTTCAGGAAGCGCTTGTCGGTGTTGGTAAAGTGGAGCTGAATGTTTAAGGTCTAGAATGGTTCCCTCGACGATGATGATAAGTACGACCTTGAGACACACATTAGCATCATATGTTACGTCTTAGGGCACGGCTCGGCCCGAACTTCCCCTCCGTCGGGACCACAATCGCGGCACCTTCGGAGTTTTAATATTGAAAGATCGACTTGGACATTTGGTACGGTGACCGCTGGAGAGCTTGCAAGTCTTCCAGTCGTTTTATGAGACTATCGAAGGAGGCGGGGAGAGGAAAAGAAACCAGGTGAGTGGTCGAGTCGAATTTTTTAGCGGACGTTGACGAGTGCGACCGAAGGGAATAGAGAGCCGCATCGATTCGCACGTTTGCATTCGAGGGTCGTTTTGTCACCACTCGTCTCTCTCCTCCTCCTCCCAGCAGCCATCGTCGAGCGTCGTGGTCAGTCTGTGAGTTCGGTGCCCTTTTCGTTCTATTCCAAAGAAAATCTCACCTCGACGCGTTTCTTTTCTATCCATTAGCCTCTCGTCACGTCCGGTCAACCCCAGGACCATTCATATCTAGCGAACCAACTCTCTTCCTCTCGCCATTTTTCATTTCAGCCCCAATGAGCAATCTCCAAATCCCAGACTCGACCTCTTCACGACAGCATGCTGCCTCTCGTCCCGTCTCCGTCTCCGCTCAACCATCGCCCGTCTCAAATCATCAATCTTCATCCAGAAGACAAAGGGCCTCCCACCAGGTCGTCTCCCCTCAACATCAACACCAAGCGGCTGATGATCAACCTGGATATCGTGACGTGTACTCCCACCCAGCCGCTGTAGCCTACGCGGCAGCACATCCGAGAAGAACTATCCCCAAGTTTGGTCCCTATCTACTCTTGCAGACCGTCGGAGAGGGCGAATTTGGCAAGGTCAAACTCGGCTTGCACAGCCAGTGGGGTGAAGAAGTCGCTGTAAAATTGATACGGCGTGGCAACATTGACAGCTCCGTACGGATGTCAAAGGTTGAACGTGAGATCGAGGTTCTCCGGGTAGGCATCTTTCTCCAACGATCGATTTGATATTGACCTGCCCTAGACCTTGAAGCATCCCAATATCGTCCGATTGTACGACGTCATCGAGACAGACAAGTACATCGGCATAATTCTCGAGTACGCCTCGGGTGGCGAGCTCTTTGACCACATCTTGGCCCACCGTTATCTCAAGGAGAAAGATGCTGCAAAACTATTTTCCCAACTCATCTCTGGTGTCTGGTACATTCATCAAAAGAAAATCGTTCATCGTGATCTCAAACTCGAAAACCTTCTTCTCGACCGCAACCGTAACGTCATCATCACAGATTTTGGGTTCGCAAACCGTTTCGAGCATCGTGCCGATGATCTCATGCAGACCAGTTGTGGCTCTCCCTGTTATGCTGCCCCGGAACTAGTCATCTCTGAGGGCCTTTACGTCGGTTCCGCTGTCGATATCTGGTCCTGCGGCGTCATCCTCTATGCCATGCTTGCGGGCTACCTCCCCTTTGACGACGACCCTGCTAATCCTGATGGCGACAACATCAATCTCTTGTACAAATACATTGTTAATACCCCCCTCTCTTTCCCCGACTATGTTTCTACAGAAGCCAGAGATCTCCTCTCTATGATGCTCGTCCCAGATCCGACCCGTCGCGCAGATTTACGCTCGATCATGGCACACCCTTGGCTGTCGGCTTACGCGCACATCTTCACCAACGGCGTCGATGATCTTGAGCGTGCCGCTATGGAACAGCACCAGATGAAGAGGCTGGCTTATCAGAAACAGATGCGCCAAGCAGCTGCAGCTCCATCGGAACCCAGCAGAGTTGCGCGTACCCAAAGTGCCCGGGTCGACGGCATGCTTAATGTCTCCACCTCTTCTACTGCTCCAAGGAGCCACTCCTATAGGGACAATTTACCAGCTGGTCAACTAGAATACCTCTACGAGACATCCGTCGACCAGTCAATATACTCATCATCATCTCCAACTGCACCTCACTCTCGCAATGCTGTTTCCCTTGCTGTCACCCCTGCTACGTCCACGGGTCCTGCTGATGACGATCCGTTTGCGCCTACTGTCAATATTCCTGTCACGATCTCATTACCAGATGAAGGACCATCGGTCACTCCTAATATCCAAGATATCGACTCCTCGTACCCTCCCAATGGTTCTGCAAAATCCCCTACAGATACAGGAAAGAAGAAAGCTGCCGGCGGTTTCCGACACACCATCCAAGTGGAGTATCCTGGCGACCCCCATCCCCAGGCGCAGGTCCCCGGGTCCAGCCATGGCAAAGCCTCAAGAGCAGACTCATCTTCTACTCGTCCCAGCTCCAAGCAAGGTGTCGAATCTCGCGATCGTGTGGTATCCGGATCTCGTACCACCCCCCGTACGCCTGGAGAGAAGGTCACTGTGCTACCCTCTGTCGATGCCGAGATGTCTCCACCAAAACCACTTCCTGCTCCTCCATCTACTCCTACTCCTTCCCGTGTCGATACCACACACCTCACTCCTTCTGCGGCGCTGCGCGAGAACCAGCCCCAGACACCTTCGGTTGCCATCTCTCCAGCCAGTCCTTCTCCGACCACGAACGGAGAGGACAAATCTTTCAAATCCGTCCAAGGCTCTACAGGTTCTGGGTCAAGCCGTCACCGCAAAGGGTTGTCGGTGGACAAGTTTGGGCTCGGAAAAATATTTGGTACCAACGGTGACCAAGCCGCTGCCAATGGTACGCGGTCCCGTGTCCCGTCTGAAAGTTCAGCTGCTGGTACACCTGTGGTGGAAGAGAAGAGGGCATCGTCGACTGTTACAAGCACCAACGACACTGCCAAGAACGCCCTCCTGAGCCCGGTCTCACCTAGTCCGACCAACTCGGCCAAGAAGAACAGGAGGAACACGCTCACAGTCATGGTCGAGCCCTTCAGCCGTACCATCAAGTCACGGAAAGGCAAGACTCCCGTTGGAGAGACCCCTTCCAAGGATAACCGCGATCTCGAGAAGCAATTGCCACCGTCTTCCACTGATTCTCCTTCCCAGACCAATCGTGGCACTGTATTCCCCAGCGTGGCAAAGGATGGACATCAAACTCACGATATGCCCGCATCGACGACCAAAGCTCGCAATGTCATGCAATGGTTCAGGAGAAGAAGCAACGCCAAGCCCGATGGAGAAGATTCCCCTGATTCAAGGGCCATACGCGCTGGCACCGACCTTTCGTCGCAGTCACAGATTCCGACACCGAGTTCCAAGACGGAGTTGGACAGGAATGGAAATCAGGGTCGGTCTGCTGGGGATACTTCGTTCTCGTTCCCCATGGGTGGATGGAAGTTCAATGCTTCGACCGCTACCACTAAGGACGTCTTGCGCATCCATCATGGTGCTGTTGATCAAACTACGATCACCACCAGACCACCCCCGGAAGTTATCAAACATGTTTGCAAAGTCTTGGAGGAGATGGGTATGGACATCAAGGCCGAAAGTGAATACAAATATAGATGCGTCCGTGCAAAGAGGAGAAAGAGCGGTGGGACAGTTGGGTTGGGCTTTAGTACGGTCGGAAGCGGGAGCGGGTTGGCAGCATTCACGATGGTCGGATCGGCGGCATCTAATGGCGTAAGTCATTCCTCTTCTTGTCGTTCCGAAGTTGCTGATGATAACGGCCGTAGGTCGATAAGCGTGGTCTTCCTATCCCATCCCATCCCTCCCCTGGTGGCATGCTTAAGGGTCTCCTCATGCGAAGGCAGTCATCTCAAGTTTCTGGGGTAGCCTCCTCACACCCGTCGTTGTCCCTTGATGACGAGAACCCCGCAACGGCACCTTCGCCGGTAGAGCCCACGCCATCTGGTGTCGGAGAGCCTGTTTATGGTGACACCGCCCAGGATGCAGGGGACGAAGTTCGCTTCTCGGTTGAGCTAACGCGGATAGATCGCCTCAAAGATACCTATAGTCTTGATATCCGTCGTTTGAAGGGTAACCTACGAAGCTACAAATTCTTGTACGACACCATCAGAGAGTACGTACGGTTGTCGTTCCATCTCATACTGTATGTGCTGACGCTGCCTTTTTACCCCAGGAGGGCAGATCTCCAAAGTTGAGATATTGGCAGGCACCTCTATCTTAGGTCTTTACACTGTTTTTCATCCTCGGGGAACGTGGTCGCACTCACACTTTTTTCCTCATACCCTACCATCCGCTTATAATCTTGTGCCCGTTCTCCGCTTTCTTTTTCTTTTCTTCTTTTTACTTTGCACCATCTTCATGCAGCTGTTTAATGTCTCCTGCTCTAGTTTTTTGTCGGTCGACCTGACACCCCCTTTGTCACTGCTGCTCTCATTGGTTGTCTTCCCCTGTTCTCGTTTAGTCTCCCTTCAGAAGTCTTCTTTTGCTTCCGTCTCCACTCATCGCCATTATATGACAAAAAATCTCGATTCAACCTTATATCTCTGTATCCTAGTCGGACCTGTTTCTTTTTCTTTTTCTCTTTTTACCCGCGCAGGTTATGATCATGATTGTACATAGTCCTCAATGTGTCTTGCACGAGCAAGATAAAAATGCATGTCCATAATGTTTTTGTACATCCCAAAAAGAAGAAAAAAAGTAGCCTCGTTTTCACATATATCTGCAAAGATCAATCATGCGTCCGTCAGAATGGAAAACCGGGAGAGCGTCCCGTCGAGTTCCCGTCCGACCTCGGAATCGTCCGTCGAGCAAGGCAAGAACATCGTACCGAGCGGACCGTCGTCTCGAGCGTCGTACCCATACCCACAGTACCGACTCGTACTCGAAAATGACAACGGTTTGAATATACCATGACGATGATACACGTTCATCATCGATGTCGCACTCTCGAAACTCGAGTCTGGCGAATCCGAGTATGCGGTCGGTGAATCTGATGTGTCCAAGTTGTCCAACGCGGGCATGATGCCGTCACTCTCTCTCACACGGAGACGGAGACGGTCGTCGTACAGACCGGAGTGCACTGTGCGCTCGTCCTGGTGGTCCAGGTATCCTTGCCCCTCGGACGTCGTACTCATTGGGTCGAGGGTCAGCCGGAGCCCCTGTCCATCGGCCTCGGGGGATACGTAACCCGGCGACCCACCCGTGGACGTGTGCGTGTGCCAGTGCCCTAGACCCGGGTAACTCAACGAGAGCAAGACCGGGTCGATCCGGAACAGATCGGGGTCCTCAGCCTCGGTCTCGGTCATGGTGTTGGATGGGATGGGACCTGACAGTCGTAGTGGCCTCAGTGCAGGTGGGAGACACTCTCCAGCCTCGTCACGGCGCAGTGCGTCGGTGGGGCCGAGTCCGGTCAGGTTGACATTGTCGTCGAGGGATTCGTTCGAGAGGGCGCTTGCGAGGGATGGGAGACCGCCGGTCCTCGGGCTGCGTGTCGTTTCGACCGGGTACGCTTGGGGGAGATTACCAGCAGTTCCGAGCGTGTGGATCGGATCGCACAGATGGAATGGACTCGAAGGCGTGTCTACACGTGCGGTCGGGGCTTGTGGCATACTGCTCCATCCGCTCGATAGGCAGCTCTCCAGGGGAACTTCTTTTGGTGCCGAACCCGTCCTACAACCTCGCACGGGGGACGGGCCGATAGGCTTGGCATCCTCGCGCACACCGCACGGCTGAGAGTTCGCCGGATCGAGCGGACCCCCCGTCGTAGGCCATCCCGGAGACGAGGGCCCGACAGACACCTCCTTACCGGTAGCAGTCCGCTTCCGCTTCCTCTCCCTCCCCGCACCCGCAACGCCCCGTCTCTGCACCACCACCCCCAAATCCCCGCCCCCACTCCGCTTCAACACACACGTCGGACACGCCTTTACAAACTGCGCCGTCAGCTCCTTGGGCACCCACGAATAATGCTGCCGAATCACCGCACACGTCTTGTCGCGCCCCCCGTGCCCTGCGCGAACGTGGCAGTAACAAAAGAGCTCGTAGAGCTGCTCCATGATCGCCACGGGCCGGTTTTCGTGCAAGACGACCGCGCTGGTTAGGAGCGCTGCGTCCGCGTCTGTGCCGCGTGCGATACCCATCGCACGCTCGAGCTCGAGATCCTCGGCCTCTTCTTCTTCCCCTTGTTTTTCTCCCTCCAAGTCCGACGCTCGTACGTGCGTCGTCGTGGTCGGCCCGCTACCCCACTGTGGCCATTGCTCCGCGCCGTTCACGTCCGAGGTCGTCGACGGTCGACTCAACGTAAACATCTTGCGGACCCAGAAACGAAACTGGGGCGTCTCGATCGTACACGCTTCGGGCTGATGCAACACGTCCCAGATCTTGTCGAACATGGCTTGCGTGATGAGCGCCTTGTCGCGTTTGCGCGGGCTGAGGCTGTGTAGGTACCCAGCTTCGATCCGCTTGTACTCGGCATAGGTGGGGAGACCGGGGTGGTCTGGTGGGTTCTCTGGGTTTTGGATGACCGAGGCGGATGGCGGGCTTTGATGTGAGAGTGACTGCGACTGTGTCGGGCTGGCGGTTGGCGAATGGCGGTCATATGGCCGTGACGACGTCGGGCGCGACACATGGGTTCGTGTACTCGCAGGCATAAGTGTACTAATTTTGTGTTGTCGAGAGAAAAGAAGGTGAGATGAATATGTAGGTTGTGTACAGTAAAGAATTAGACGAGATCGTATGCTAACTTGAATCCTGTTAACCTTGTCGACGCGCCTCCCAGCGGCTGACCACACCCACGCGATATGTCACGTGACGAAAATCAACCCCTGTCCCCTGAACTAGCGTGTACTGTCGTGTCGTAACGAGTGAGTGATATGTGCAGTGTCAGATATTAAAAGAAACAAATCGAGAGATCATAACCGCGTCACGGTCAACATCCACCGTTCAACCTGTTCTTGGGTACCGTCTGATTATATTGCGGGGATCCCCAACTAGTCAGGTTGAAATTGGTATACGCTTCCTTGTACCTGTCACCACCACGTCAATTCGTCTCCATGAAAATGAGAAAGAGACGCACGCATCAATATAAGCAGCGGTAGGGAAGTCGGGTGGGTCACACCCGATATTCTTGGCGTTCGAAGGCTGGTATACCCGAATGTAGTCGACCATCATCGTCGCAGGTAGCTGAATGTTGGCAAAGTCGATTCCGCCAAAATTGACCGAGTACCCGAGATTGGCAATGATGTACTATGCAAAAGACCGTCAAGGTGGACGCAGAGAAAATGACAAGGATCATTACCATTGGCTCTTGAGGAATAGGCCGCGCACTGATCTCCGTGAGTGGATCTGGACCCAATCCGCCTGCCATGACCGTCCAGACAGCTTTACCGCTGCTGATCCACGTAATGTACGCATTGTCAAACCCGGGGACGTATTCAAAGCCATACACGCTGTAACACCGCTGGTCCAGCTCGTAGCAGTCTTGATCGGTGTCTGTCAAACCACTCGTGGTTTGTTGATACGCACCGCCAACGTAGGAATTGAGGACCGTAATGTTCGAATCGTAGATGACCAGGTTATCTGACGTGTTGAGCCATTGGTACGCAGCCTGTCACACCCATCAATCACTGCGCCGCAAGAAAATGCAACAAAGAGCGTGGCATACATTGAACGGTGCCCATTGCGCAGATTGAGACACCTTCAAGGAAGCCATCGTCAGAGAAATGATGAAACCCACACAAGGACATGCACCAGACCTTGCCAACACTAGCATCCACAGTCGCTTCAAAAATATCGATTTCAGGTGCCGATCGGCCCACATAACTACCATTTTTGCGGACAGGACCTGGATGAGATTCGCCGGGACATGTGCACGCAGACAAACGCTGGCCGGGAAGGTAAGACTGCACATCACATATCAGACAAAGGCGACAAGCGAGCAAAAGAGATGGCCTACCAAGACACCACCGTACCCAGGATCCCCATTCTCAGTAGCAGCGAGAGGCTTGTTCTGGCCTGGGTAAGTCTGGTTTGGCAGCGTGCCGACGTCACAACTGTCATACGAGTATGGCCACTAGGTAGATTTAATGAGAACACCAAACAGAACCTGAAGCGATGACCTACCAGACCCTCCAAACTCGCACCAAAGCCAGCGCGTCCCAGATTCCCCATCGTCCATCTTTGCCAACGGCATCAGACACAGTTCAATCGCGCGCGATCAGCACTTACATGGCAGGCCACAAACCACTAATCATATCTGTCAGCACGCTATCACAAGAAAATCATTGTAAACGCACTGGACGTTGTTCGACCCCGGCAGCATGACAGAAGCTAGCGAGACGTCAGACGCAACCCCATTCTAATCGACAAGACACCTACTCTCGATCAATCCACCCGTGAAACAAAACTTGTTCCTATGATCACACCGCTCAACCATTGGGTCAAAGCACAAGTCACAACACCTACCATGATTGAATCTATGCACCAGTCAGTCAGGAACCATGACTGCAACATACATATGACCTACCATACCCGAACGATACGTCAAATTGTGATTCGTCGCCGGATCCTGCTGGCTCAGCGTAATCGCCAACGACCCGTTCTTGGTCGTCACCGCCTGAGGATCGTACCACTCCAAATCACCCTATCAAGTCAACACATCAGCCCAGTTGATTCCACCCACCCCCTCCAACACTCACCGTCCCCCAATAGTGTATATTCGGTGCTTCCCAATATGGATCGTCACCTGCATAGAACGACCGTCCTTCAACATTGAACTCGTCCGAAAAGACGAGCTGTAAGGTCTCGCCGGACGTGTACGACTGCTTGGTGTAGGCCGCCTGGGGTGTATCGACATCGATGAGGCCGCGGTTACCAGGAATCGCGGGGAGCTGACCCGTCGCATTGATACCGCCTAGATTGAATCCGCCCTGTGTCGTCTGCTTGTGGGACAAGAGATGACTGGCAAGTGGAAAACCTGCAAGACGATGAGCGAGGAGCAGAACGCGATCACGTGACCACGCATACCTAGACTGCAAACGCACGCGTTACAATTCAGCCCGTAAAGAAAAAGGCACAATACACTCACAAGAGGCCGATGCAACTCGCGGCGAGGAGAAAGAGACAGCCGAGATTGGCGACACCACGAGCGGTACAGATGGTACCCCCCTGGTCACTCTTCAAATCACGCTTCGGGTCCGGATTGTGTAGGTAATCGTCCGGTTCCGGTGTCCCCATTGTCAACGCCGTTGCACCCCAATCAGCGGGGTTCGGCTTGAGCGAGTACTGTTTATCTTTCGTTCAGCACACCATATCGATGACCATGAAACGCGTGCTACCTGGTCAGACAACGAGTTCTGGGAAACGCGTTAGCACATCACGACTATCACGCCCACAGTATCATACTCACCATGTACGGCGATGGACTGGGCGACCTGCCCAACATGGGTGACCCTGGGGAGCCCCGCTCCGCATAGTCACTTGTACTCGTGATGGAGGGTGACCTGGAACGACCGACGCGTGGACTTGGGGGGACTTCCAAATTCGAGTTGGACGTGGACGCAACGGCACTGTATTCCTGCCTCGTCCTAGGAGTGCTCATGCTGCTGGACTAGACGTGTCGTCCCCGAAAGAAAGAAAGAAAGAAAGGAGCGTAGAAGAGTTGGACTCGGAAGAAAAATTGAATACCACAAGGTGAGAGAGGCCAAGACAACACGCTAATAAATGTCACGTAAAATCATCCACGTCAAAAGCGACGATGGTACTACACAGTACGTCTGGCTTTGGTTTGGGTGAAACTACATCCACCCGCATCTTCAACGTATCCCTCAAAAACGATGCCGTCGTAGGACCAATCGCGGCGACTTTGATCGTACGCTCGTCAAACACCTCGCGCAACACCGGCGTCACAAACGCAGCCGCAGATGGTGCGAAATACACCACCCATCCCCACTCTCCATGACAATCTGCCCACAGTCAGAACGTGAGAAGGGCATCACACACCCGTACACGAGAAGTACTCGCCTACCGAGGCCCTCTCCAACGCAGTCCCCAAATCAGCCTGAAACGTGGACGACCCCGTCGTGCGATACACCTCGAGCGTCTCCAGTACAATACCCCCCGCTGTGAGCATCCCCGGGAGGGTCTCCCGATTCTTGTCCCCTGTCAGATAGAGCATTCGCCGCCCGTGACCTTCTGCCAAGATAAACGCCGCCAGGCGCTCCGCCGTACCCGCGTCTGCGCCCCCACGCACATCCGCAGGGGCGAGATGCCCCATAGACGGGAACGCGGTGTGGATCTGAGATGCAGCCGCCGCCGTCGCCTCCCCGACGACATAAAACGGGACCGTCCGCCAGTCCACTAAGAGCGTGTACATAAGGTCGTGCACTTCGTAGCATCACATACCACACACCTTGTGTCGTTTCTGCTGTCGATCGGAGGGCTTCGCACCACGCTTCGACGGCACGTTTGCTCGTCAGAATCACCCCGGAAAGACCCTCCGCGTCTGGCCCGCGGATGATCTTGTCTCCGAGCTCGTCAACGTGGACGAGCACCGTCTCCAGCACAGGCACGGACAGTGGCACATACCCACTCCCCTCAAACGCGACCTCATACCGATCTGGCCCACCCTCTTCTGGCGCTGTAAGCAACAACACGTACTTCATCGTTTCACTGATGAGATTCGAACCAAGTGTGGTATTAGCGCTTCGCGGCGTATCAATTTCGCCGATGGGTCGTTTTCAGTGAAACATAGCCCCTGTTACATGGCTATTAATATTGAGGACCAGAGAGAAAAAATTCATTTACATGGCACATATTTCTGGCTCAATAACAGGAGACTCGCTCCCAGCTTATCGCACCGTCAACCATGCCCGACCTCATCTCCTCACTCCTCGTCACCACCCTGCTCGCTAGATCTCCTCCCCCGCCGCTCTCTGCTAGTAAAGTCTGGCGCATCAATCTCACACCCGAGATAGACCAGCTCAACGCGAGCCTCAACGTCCGGGCAGGTAAAACACACAATCAATCCTACACTCAAATCTGCGCATCTCACCCTACAACCCGTAGCGCTTCATCTCCTCAACGACGACTTTGACGCTTGCCACAGTCTTGCTCAAACACAGGAAGGTGACCCGTACGCGGACCACCTTCATTGCATCGCACACAGGCGTGAACCAGACTACTGGAACTCCAAGTGAGTGCCAGTGCATCTCTGACGACATCGCACGCTCAATCAAGTTCAGGTGGTGGATCGCTCGTCTCTCACATCCCCACCTGGCAGAAATATACGTGCCAGAGACTGGCAGTGCGTCGCTATCGCAGGCAAAGAAGGCGGCAGAGAACTTTGTTGATGCGGTCCAGAGAGCAGAAACCTCTGGTGAAGGGGTGACCGAGCTGGAACAACGTCAGTGGGCAGAATTGACGACGCTGACCAAGATATTGATCGAAAGGGATGGAAAGAAGGGAAACTGATAACAAGGTCGATGTACCGTCGAGTGAAAGAGACTCTATGCTTTTCCTCCAATGACTCTGATGATGTTTTCGTATACCGTAAAGACGATCCCACCACTCATCTGCGATAGTCATTTCCTGGATGAACTGATGTACAAGTTGGCTACTCACCACCAACCGCGCTAGTCTCGGCGTGGTTCCGGTCCAGAATCGGAACAAACCTTCCTCTGTCAGGATGCGGTAACCACAGTGAAATGAGTTTTTGTACTCTCGAGGAGCACTGAGAGACTGCATGCGCGTCTTGATGACACTATCCCACACGTCAAACACGCGCGCGAGCACGAAAACGATAAGACATACTCGAGTGGTTGCGTGACATAAACTGTGACGAGGCCTGCAATCGCACCAATCGCAAACGTAATTCCAGTCGGGAGCTGTTGACCTGGACGTGCGGTGGACTGAACGAACTGCTTGAGGGTGGTATAGGTCGTGAAGCGAACTGCCGAATTGGCGCCTTGTCGCATCATCTGAAGAAACATGCATTTAGTCTGTAGAGGGTAAAGGTCAAAGTAGACATACGACGGGGAATAAACCTCGGTATATGCCAGCGATACCTTCTTGGCGCACGATGGACATGGTGCCGTGTACGAGACCGCGGTATTGGGGAATCGGACGCTTGGCATCGTCGATGAGTTTTGTTCTAAGGTGGGGTGTTGGCAGGCAAGAAGGCACAAACGGGGATACGCACTTGATCGTTTCGGAAGGAGTGACGGCGATGATAGCCTCCATCATCCCGGCACCCAAGCCAGCTGGGGTAACGATGTGAGTCACGTGGAGAGATAGTTGCTGGAAATCCTGGGCTGACCGAGGAGACTTTTCGGTGCACTCACTTTTCCCTGTGGGACGTGAGGAGGTGAATACAAAGAGCGGGACGTGCTGACCTCTGAGTCTGCCAAGATGCTCTTAAAGTGGTCATAGCTCACGAAGCGCACGCCAGCCTTGATGGCGTTCCCGACGACGAGAGCCGAACAACCCGAATAGAGACCGATGATGCCCTTCTCGCGGACGGTCGTGCGAATGATCGTCAGCGGTGATTCTCGCTGATATGATGAGCCCGAGGATCAAGACAGACAGACATAAACCGACCTGACCAGCAAACTGGGAACGTGTCTTTACGAACTCAGTTGGGTAGGTCACGAAACTTGCTAAACACATTAAACGAGAATACTTTAGACGAGTCTGTGCACGCACGCTTCGATGGCCCCCGCTGTCGTCCCAGCGATCAACGAGTGCAGCGGATTTTCTTTCTTGCTCGTCATCATGGTCAAAGATGACACTGCCAATTTAGGAAATTACCAAGGATGGAAATTCACTTGTTTTCGTTGACATTGACGTCACTCCCCAAATGACATAAATACGAGCGACTCCCTTTCGGATTAACACAATCATGTCCCTCCCCACCTGCCAACTCCACGACCCGTCTCAGCCACCCCCAGCACCTGCCAACCTGCCTCCTCAGTGTGTCCAAGGCCAGGGCACTCCCAGGAATGCATTCAACTCTGAACGGCCCCTAGGCGTTACCCCTGTTCCAGAAGGTCGGTTCATCTTGATATCCACAGGCCAAGGTGCTGACTCGGTTTAGGTGGCGTCGCGATAGGCGGTCAACCAAACCTGCCCGAGGGACACGCCAATATGGCAGACAAGATTATAGGCAAGACGGAAAAGGTGAATTTTGCGGTCGAAACTCGTCTGGCCCATCTCATCTCTAGTCCAGGTGATTGGAAAGTACACTCACAATCCTGACATGCACGAGAGGGGCGAGCTTCGCGAGACTGGCGGCAAGGCTGCCGCAGAAGGTCGTGCGCGCGCTGCCCACGATTAAGTTTTAATATCGATGATCATACCTGTACGATGACGGTGTAATCTTGGACTCTTGATTTATTCATGGTCGATATCATTGCCCGCTAGTTGAGACCGCAATGTTGGTGAAAATGACTTGCATATCAATATACGTGGAGTAGCCCTATCACGGGACGTGTCAGGGGAAAAGGGAACATCTTCCACGTACTGCAATGAACTCAGGAAATCAGGAAATCGAGTCAAACCAGAAGACTCGTTTGGCGAGGGCTTTGCATGCCGCAATGCCCTTGTCTCGACCATACGCCGATGATACATGCTCTGGGAAACAATACAAGGATTCCCTGCCCGTGGCTTTCGAGGATATATTCCTGTGGCCCTACTGAACTATCGTTGCCTAGGCGTGGCGGAAGCATATATAGTGGATAGTAGTTGTGCGTGGAAGGAGGATAACGAACCGGAATCCAAGCTTCAAATTTCATGGCCAAGCGATCCAAGCACACCTGCATTCATCTTGCTGCCGTCTGTAAAGTTCGCCAAGCGGGATTCACGTGCCCTTCTGGTATCTGGTTCATCGTTCGCAGGAGCAGAAGATGTCTTTGTCCATATTAAGAGGCTTGTTGCCTTGCTGGAGGGGAAGGAACGACCATCTTCCCCCGAATCCTGAATAACTAGATGGAGACGCCAACGAGCCCATGGATACCGTCAAAGATAATACACATTAACATTGTCCCGATTCCGCGTTTGAAAATCACTGCACCTTCCAAAATCAATCATTCGTTCTTGCTTGGGTCTGCATTTCGTATGGTTTGTCGTCCAATCTTGGTGGACTTGAAATGAAGAGCCATGAAACTCAAGGGTTACCGGTTACCTGTCAAAGAAGTCGGAGAAATACTCGATGTCTCAACTCGTAGCATTCACGTTGTGGCGGGAAGACAACTTAGCACGGAGAGGACCTAAAGCCCATCAGTGAATCTTGGATCCCATTCAAACTAGTACTATGGTTGATTTCAAGCTGGAATCACTACTAACGAAATATCGGATTATCTCGCTCATACACACAAAACACATCACCACGACGGCACTCCATGACAACCGTCAACTGGATCTCAATGTACAGTACGTTGACTCCCACGTTCTCCCAAGTCCCAAACTCTCGCGCCAAATTCACCGAAATCCACCCTTGTCGAACCTCGAGCCTCGAACTTCACCCGGGGTTAATCCACCCTGCCCAAATCCCGGTCACCCGATCATTCGCAGCGAGCACAACAGTATGTCAGTACAGAAGCAATTCTGGATTCTCGACTTACCACTGTCTTGTTGGAATCAATTGCACACCTCGTTGCACCAAGATTCAATTCTATCACCGTAACGATGTTGTCAAACACTGGACGTGGGACGCGCGCCGCGTGCTGGCACTCCGAGCCTCAGCTGAATTCATCCTATTTTCTCCAAGCTTTCTGATCACTGACACCCATCAACTTTGGGAAATGGGCTACGCAAACATTAACTCACGGTTCACCGAAATGAATACAACAACCGTGCTAATCTGGAGACGAGAGTGTAGATTTGGTATTGGGACACATGCCGTGCATTCTGGCACCAAAGCCTGGATATAGTACAAAACGCGTATCAAGAAACTGTCAAATGAAGAGATCAAAATTCGTATGCGCAAACACAATTCGCTCCTCCTCCAACACGCCCCTCTAGGATCGAAGTCAGGATATAATACAAATTCGAAACACAAAGCGTATCTAGAAGAGACGTAA
>JBBPLM010000106.1:0-17029 GCA_038089795.1 Pulchroboletus neoregius | reverse complement strand
AAGCAAGTACAAGATGACAGACGTGTGCCCGTCGCCTCGTGACCTGCGTCCGCCTGAGCCTCCTATCGTCCTTCGACCCGAAAGGCCAAAAGGCTGGATCCGCCGGTTGAGTATGCCATCTGTCAACATGGCGTTCTCTCTCGATGCGAAGAAGAACGCGAGCGCGATCAGTCTGAAAGCAGGACTACCCCTTCCGGCTGAGAACGGTCGACTGCGAAAGCGGAGTTACGAGCAGGGCATTAGCAATCGCACTGTAACAGGGATCGGCCGATGAAGATAAGTACCTGGATATCTATTGGATTTATTACATATACCATTTACCTCTTTTCCGTTGATCGTTTTTCGTCTCTTACTTATGATACCCATCATCCTAGTTTGGATCTATTAGTTGCTCACGACTTATTACGACTTCGTTCACGTTTTGCTATGATTCGTTCAGAATGATATTGGGCATGGGTAAACACAGCGAGCGAGGGTAACCAACTCCAATAAATCCACCACTCGCAGTCCTCGACTGAGCTCCTTACTTCTTCTTTTTCTTCTTTCCGCCGGCTGTGCCTGTGGTTCCTCCGCCTCCTCCGCCGCCTGGTTTCTTGCCTTTCTTGGTCGCCGAAGCGCCCAAAGCATCGCCTGGTTCTCCTTCAGGTGCATCAGTAGGACCGTCTGTTGCAGATTGCTCCGTTGTCGAAGGTGGCTCATCTACAGGTGCGGGCGTCGGCTCGGGCATCTGCGCCGCCTCCGTCGCACCTCCCTCGCCACCAGGCGGGGGAACAGTCAGAGCCTCGGGCTCAGCTGAACCCTCTACCGGCCCTGACGCGCCTTCCATCGCACCCTCCTCTGGTTGTTGTTGTTCCTCGCCAGGGGGAAGAGCAAAAGCAGACTCCGTCCCCTGCACATTATCGAGCTCGATATCCTTTTGCTCACCCCCACCAAAGATGGAGCCCACGCGGCCAACAGAATTGGACCAGCTCCCGGTTCCAAAGCCAGACGATCCAAGGCCGAACGAGAGTGAGGACTTGGCCACGGAAACTTTTTCCGTGGCTGCCTGGGCAACGGTCGTCGTCGCCTCTCCCCAGCCACCCCATCCGTCATACGATTGCGTGCTCTCGCTTTGGATTTGGGCGGATGTTTCCGTCTCGGTCTCCATTCCAAAGACGCTGGCACCGCCGGCACCTGCACCGGTCTCGGTAGACACGTTCTCGTACGTTTCCTGGGATGTAAACGTGTCGACCGTCTGTTCGAACGCCGTTTCGACGAACTCTGCATTGGCAGCGGGCCCTCCGGTGGGCGTCTCGAAGGCAACGAGTTGTTCAGGAGGAACGGTATCAGCTGGGGTGTGTCCAGCGTGCGGATCCTCAGATTTGACCATTCCTTGAGGTGGAAGCACATGGAGCGCTGCTCCGGATGCGTCAAGAGGTTCATCAGATGCATCTACAAGGGGGTCCGTGAAGAACGCGTCTTGAGGCGCCTCATCCACCGCTGGGGTAGCTGGTTCGAGTTCGCGAGGTTGCGGGAATTCACTATGAGGCGTTGTGGCTTCGACGGATCGCGCTGAAGATGGCCAAGGGGACACAGCAGGGGTAACTGCCTGGGACTGGGATCCCCAGACGGATGTCAGTGCCTGACCGAGTTGTCCTGGACTCTTGCCAACCGTCGTATCGGCAAGGTCAACAGGCGAGATTGGTTTGTTCTTGGACGCCTTTCCTTTCTTGCTTTTTGGAGCGGGGGCAGCTGCAGCTGCAATCCTCTCTCGCTCGGCTCGTTCTTTCTCGGCTCGCTCTCTTTCGGCGTGTTCTCTTTCGGCTTGTTCTCTCTCGGCCTGTTCTCTTTCGGCCTGTTGTCTCGCAGCCCATTCTCTTTCGGCCCGTTCTCTCTCGGCATTCTCTCTGTCAATCTTCTCCCTTTCAATCCTCTCAGCCTTCTCGCGCTCGCGCTCGACCCTCCCTCTCTCAAGCCTGTCTCTTTCAGCAACCACCCTCTCCCTCTCAGCCCTGTCTCTCTCAGCCCTCTCGCGTTCGCGTTCAGCCCTTTCTCTCTCGTGCCTGTCTCTTTCAGAAGCCATCCTCTCCCTCTCAGCCCTGTCTCTCTCAGCCCTCTCGCGTTCGCGTTCGGCCCTTTCTCTCTCAAGCCTCTCTCTTTCAGCAATAACTCTCTCCCTCTCAGCCCTGTCTCTCTCCGCTGCCGCCCGCTCTCTCTCAGCCGCGTCCCTCGCCCGTTTCTCCTTTTCCGATTCTGTGCGAGATTGGGCAGTGTACCCACTCGATATTTTCGAGGCGGAAGAGATCTTTCGGTCACGCTCAACGTGGTTGACAGACGAGGACACGCGCGAAGTAGAGCTAGAGACGGTGCGCTCGCGCTCATACTCCCGGGAACGCTCCGTGTAGGTGGACTGTTGGTACTGTTGAGCGTGGGGTTGAGACTGAGGTTGCGGAGGTGGTGGTTGCGGCTGTGGCTGCGGTGGTGGTGGCGGTTGCAGTTGGGACTGGTGATAGGACTGAGAGCGAGAATGTGTGGATTGGGATGTGGAGATGGAGCGACTGCGGCTGGTCGCATCCATGAACGTCGCATCGAGTCGTCCTGACCCCTGCGGGGTCTTGGCTCCAGATCCGACAGAATCCTGAGAATGAGTGCGGGAGGGAGCGACAGAGGCGGGACGAGATGGGACACGCGATGCAGAGCGGGAGGGGCCAAAGTCGTCTTCAGAGTAGGTATCGGTCTCATCTTCGTCAGCACGATGTCCACTTTCGCTGTAGACGATAGACGCCGGGCCACTATGAAAGATGTCAGTCCAAAAGAAACCGGCCGTGTTCTGCCGGAAAACTTACTACTTGGTAATTCCCTGTAGGATGAAACGATCAACGGGGATGTCATGAAATGCAGACGCAAACACAGCACGCACATTGTCATTCCATTTTATCCGTGCCTTGAACTCTGTCAGACCGAAATGGATCTCGACACTGAAGACAATGGTCCAGTACGTCTTGCCATTCCTCCCCGACTTTGGTTCCGCGCTGCCACTGAGTGGCGACAGGTCCGCGCGGACAACGCAAAGAGTCGAGTATTCCTCTAAGGGGCTAAAGTTAGCAGCGGGCCGGATGCCATTCACCTAGAATATACCATGCTGCCGAAGGATCCACGGAGGAATCGTATCACCGCCGCGATAACACCATATCTCCACTTCAAACACGGACAGAGTGGATAGGTTCGTCAGTTCGGTGCAATATTTGCGTGTGAAGACGGTCGATTCTTTCACTTTCACACCCTGCGATAGACAATGAATAGGGGAAGGAAGCAATAGAACGGAAGACCCTAACCCTGGCGAGAATACAATCAAACGCGTCTGGGAGAAGCTGGGGCCCTGAAGGGAGCTCACAGAGCCTCTCCTTTCGGGCCACGTGTTCAGGATCATTAGGATCAAACTCCCGCAGATATTCCACGCCATACATGAACTTGGACATTCTTGCCGAGACGTGGTGGTCACAGTAGAAGCCAAGGGCTCCATCTGCTACAGCCTTGGACCTAAAATGGAAAAAAAAAGTATTAAGTACTATGCACATCGATCCAGATGCGAGAACCAATGAGAGTGATTCACGTTTGATTGTCAGGTCGGCTAACGGTGATCTTCATGGGCGTAAGACGCTCTTGGAGCTGCGTAAAGAGCCAGGGGCTAGCAGCGAATCCTCCCACCAACCACACGGACTGACGAGAATAAGACAGGCGGTTTGCATCAGCACATGGAAGCACCTACTTTGATCATGCCCTGGGACGCCACGACCTGAGACTTGATTGACGTGATAGCAGCTTGGATGGATGGCTCAAATAGCTCCGCCACCTCCGCGCTAAGTCGGTGTGAGTTGAGAAACTCGCAGGGAGGAAAGTGATATACCCAGTGAGCTTGAGAGATCCACCTCGGATACCTACAGATACATCCTTATCAAGTGGCGAACCAAATGGGACCCATTGGATGTCATTCTTATCACGGAACAGTCGTTTCGTCGTTTCATCAAATCGTTTGGTAATGTGGTCGATAGAGTCGGAGGTTCCATATTTGGAGTTCTTGAGTTTCTCTGGGTCGGTGTGAGCGCCGCCGAAGACGCATAATGAATCAACATACCTGCCAGGAACTCTCTTGCCCTTCGACTCACGAAGACCGATCCTGCGAATATACCTGTCAAGCCTAATTTAGTCGCAGGGCTTCTGGGCAAGCAATGGACTGACAATCCGGCGGTGCGACTTCCTCGATCACGAGCGGATTCGTGCCACGTACGACATAGGAACTGATATCGAGTGTACCACCGCCAGCATCAGCGACAAGGAAGCCGTGCCTGGACGGATTCTAGGGCAAAGGGAATGAACGGAATCCAGAACCTTCTGGGGACAGCAAGGGCACATACTGAGAGGACATCAGCGGCAAGTCCGCTCTGGACGCACGCGTGAAGACTCGCTTCACCTTCCGTGACGAATCGGATCCGCGCGCGTCCCTCGTCCGTGTCGGAAATCAAACCGCCGTAAACGGCCGCACGACGCATCTTGGTTTGCTGTGCTCCTTCCCAACCGTTCGGATGACTCAAAACGAACTCGATCGTGTTTTCGACAGCCTGCCACAAGGCTTTGCCGTTTGCATGGGTATCGATGATGAAGCTGCGCGTGCAGATGAACAAGTAGTGTAGAAAGTCACCAAACACGTGCAAGGGTGACTTGTGGCGGGGAAGACGGCTGAGGCGCATTCCGTTCATGTTGAGTTTCATGGACTTGGGCCTCAGACGAAGTTTGAAACTGTCCAAGGGGTCGATGCATGCGGAGATGTGAGAGATCAGATGTGACGTACAGTTCTGCTTTGATCCAACACTCGTCTTCTGCTTGGGAGGTGATGGACGCGTTGTCCGCCTCTGCACCAGCACACATGACGTTTCCCTCTCTGTCATAATAGAGAGTGGATGGGATCTTGCTATTCCCTGCAACGTGCTCTTGACCGGGAAATCTGCCCTGGGCGATGGGTAAAGATGGGAGAGAGAGGGAGAGACATACCGAGTGACGCCATGTATTTTTGGTATTTCGCCTGGTTCGAGGATGGCGTAGGATACGCCACTAAAAGTGGTCCCGACATCGAGGGCGATGACGAGGGAGCGCGTGGGCCCGGTATAGGGCTTGCGCATGTCAGAGGCGGACTTGATCATGGTGTTAGATGAAAGACATTGGGAGATATGAGGACCGGATCAGAGGGATACAAAAAAAGAGATCTCTAGCGGGTCTCATGGCAGCCTCGAGGCAGGTTGGATACACGCAAGCCCTCTATTTTGAGTGCTGCCCTTCTGGCCCTTAAATCTCCCCAGCGGCCTCGCTAACGACCAGCTGCTCAGGGAACATACTAATCGTTCTAATCAGTGATTATCGTCCACACCGCGTCTGCTTTTATCCGTCCCAGGCTGCAGCAATGCTCCCTGTCGCTAACCTCCATCTCAGAGACCTCTACGAGACAACAGTCGAGTTCTTCGCCCTCCGTAGTCCTACCTTTCCCTTCCGCTCCACCACCAGCTCGGACGACTCCGACTCGTCCGACCACGAACACATCCCTCTCACTCCCCGCGACCTCTCCCCCGTCCCAGATCCCGTTCACAGACTCCAGAAGGAGTGCGCAGACCTCCGTGTCAAGCTGCATGCCGCAGAGCGTACACACTGTCCCCGTGCATGTTCTTGTCGTTCCATCGGTGCCTCCGCCGCTGCCTGCACTCTCTACACCATGCGACGCGAGCATGACACCGCGAAAGCCGAACTCCATCGTTCCCAAGTCGAACTCGCTCGATTAGAGGAGCGATGTAGGTCGCTCGAGAGGTCGTTCAAGGACACTAGAGAGTTGCTCAGAACACGAGAGGTCGAGGTCGAGACACTTAGAAAGGACAGAGACAAGCTCATAACCGACCGCCATACAAGGGAGCGCGCGCCTTCCGTGACCTTGGCTCGACGCCATAGCCAGGACATAGTCCGCCGTCGATCCAACTCCTCACAGTCCCTGCTCTCCCACCAGATTCGCCTCAGTGCAGACTGGTCTGACAATTACGACGTCGAGACTACCCCTCAGGCGAGCGGTAGTCACCGGCGTATCACTGACACCCTCGCTGATAACGTCTCCACCCTCTCAGAGGAGGAACGCGCTCAGGCAAAGAGCATGGAGACTTTTCTCACCAAGATTGACCTATGGTCAGGTGCACAAGTCATCCAGGCTGTTCAGGACTTGAATTCCGAGATCCTGCAATTTGCCGCCTCCGCCGTCGAGCTATGTACCTTTGCAAAACAGCGTGCCACTCAGCCCAAGATGTTGCAGACCCAAAACGACGTTTCCTCGCGACTGGGTCTCTCTCTCACACGCACCCTGGTCACGCGTGACCATTCACAGGATCCGATGTTGGTGCAGATTGCCCTGCAGGGCTGTATCTCGTACTGCATTTCTCGAGCTCTTTCATCGTTCTGCATCGGTTATCAATCTAAAGCAAACATTACGCTCACGCAACTTTACACCCACATGTTTCAGTCCGGTGTGTAGTTTCATTTCAATCGCTCCACCCTTCCGTAACTTACATGACATTCCAGAGCCACAGCCGACATCATCCCGGTGGAGAGCGTTAGCGCACAAGCATATCCACGAGCTCCACCCGGAACTGGGTGATTACGCTGTCAACGAGATGACGGAAACGATCTTTCGTTGGTCGTTTGATCTCTTCCTCATTTGCGGGAGCACCAGTCCGCAGTCGAATCAGTCATCTCGTGAGGCGTTCCGCACCCGTTTCGGCAACCAAGTCAAGTGTGTCTCCAAATCCGCTTGCAGGATAGCGCAAATAATGAAAGAGGAGATCATGTCGACCAACTTTGAGGTGGTTGGAGCAGATAGCGGTCGGACATTTGAGGCTCTGGAGATGACGGACGCGTTCGAGGACTATGGGACGCCCAGAGGTGCGGTGCTTTGCACGACTGAGTTGGGTCTTCGATGCTCGACGCGCAAAGCAACTACGGAACCCTCGGGATCGCGAGAAGAGAATGTTGAACGGCGATTGTTACTTCGACCCAAGGTGATCCTGGAGTCGGCGGTGGACATGCTTGACCAACGATAATTCACATCTTGACCAGTAATTCAAAGAAAATAGCTGCTCGTTCAAAGCCTGTGAGTCATACCATCACTGACTCTGACACGCTCCCTTTTTGTTTCACTATCATTGTACTTTATCACGCCACCTCACGCCATTGACAATCCATCATGCCAATCCTATCATTTGTTACTTATTCCATGGACTCTTGTCGAGTGTTACTTGGGTACTAGGTTTTGTTTTGTTTTGATCACTGTGTACTCGAATCCCCACTTTCTCGTGTATACCCCCATTGATACGGGAATTTTGAACCAAAAAATGTGCACGACTTGGTCGCCTTGTTCAACTAAGGGGGGGAGTTAGCGGGGATCGGACAGAATGAGGGTACGAAGTACTCGGAGAGCAGACCGAACTCGCCCGGTTAATTAATAACCTAGGTTGTTGTCGGAACAGCAGTGATCGCCTTGAGGCCGCGTGTACACAGGAGATGACTACGGACCCGCAGCTGAGATGACTGCCCATGTTCCGAGACACTGCGCGTGGTATGCGCGTGCAAGGAAAGGCGGTGATCTTCGGAGTGAGTCGCACGAGGTAAAGACGTGTTACTTTTATGATCGGAACATACAGCACGCCACAAATCCGCGATATCAGGAAGTACTTCAATCACTGTTGTAATCGATCGCAAGAAAGTTATTGAACACGCCTTGAATTACTTTTTATGGTAATATCCGCGACGACCTGGGCTACGATTAGTAGATGAGCACGAAAAAGCGTAATCAAGGTCCCAGCCTCCCAAAATCCATCTTGGAACATATCGATCATGAAGATTCTTCTGGTATGTATCCAATCCCTCGAATTCCTTCATACACGACTCACGTCTGCCAAGGAACCCCCCATCGCAACAAGGGCAAAAAGACACCCTCTTCCCGCAAGGACGCCCGGAAGCAAGAGAGGCTAGATCGCAAAAAACGCAAGGCAGACCATTTCTCGGCTAGCAAGCGCAAGACCGAGGAGGAACCCGTCGATGTCCCTAGCTCTAAGCGGAGGAAGACGGTCCATTTTGCAGACGAGGTCAAACGTTCGAGCCCTCCTCTTTTGAAAGAGAGCCACGAGGCGCGGACGCGTGCCCCCCCAGAGCTTTCTAACGCGCGCAAATCGAAGCCTACAGCGCTTGAGAAGCTCGCTTCCCAGTCGACCCGCAAGGCTCCGGAGCTTGCGTCTCGTATTCCTCGGACTCGGGAAGAGGCAGAAGAGGACGCGTACATCACATATCTGGAAGCCAAGCTAGGATATTCAAGCGGAAATAAGCGCAAGAAAGGGGACGAGGATGACGGGTTGGATGGTGGGTACATGCACTTGGAATGCGTGACAACGGACATGTTGAAGCGTGCACTCAGATTTGCTCGACTTTGCCAATGGGCTCGAAGGCTCCCTCCTGAATGTCCCTGAGCACTCTGACGCCAACTCGGACCTAGACTCTTCAGAAGACTTGGACACTCGGCATATCCCTGATGATGGGGAGTCATATGAGGTGGGTCAAACACCAGACGACGCCAGCGAAAGTGACACGACGGACGAAGACGACGAAGTTGAGGGGGAAGAATTGGACGGTAACCATGAATGGACCGGTTTTGTCACGAACGACAGCGAGGTATCCCATACAGTCATCAGAGAGTCCGAGACACGTCCATCGGGTATGCATTACATCGCAAGTCAGTGCCATGGTAATAACAGGTCTATAGAACGGTACATCCCGCCTGGTCAAAGGAAGGAATCCGGAGCAAGTGGAGGAGAGGATATGGTAAAGCTCACCCGTCAGCTGAAAGGCCTGATCAACCGGTAAGTCAGGTGGGCGAATCTCATGTCGTGCTTGTTTCATCCTGCCATGTTTAGAATGAGCGAGCAAAATATGTCAACAGTGCTAGATGCTATAGAGGAGGTGTATCGCAACCATCGCCGGCATGGTTCGCATCCGTTTCACTAAGCTGCACTTTACTAAAGATCCTACAGACGTAACGTCCACCTTGACTACCTTGATCATCGACGGCATATCTTCCCATGCGATGCACCTCGATTCGTTTGTCGTCTTACATGCGTCATTTATCTCTAGCCTGCACAGACTGATTGGTGTCGAGTTTGGTATGAGCAATCATCGTTGAGTTATCGTGCACTAAGCCTAGCTTTTCATCACACCAGCCGCCTTTGTCGTTCAGAACGCCGTATCAGCCTACGAACGACATCTTCGAGATTACGAAAGTGACGTCTCCGATGGCTCGTCCCATTCCGAAGAGCGGGGAAAGGAATGCTCCAATCTCATCGTCCTCTTATCAGAGCTATACAATTTCCAAGTGATCTCTTGCATTCTCTTGTACGACGTTATCAAGGATCTACTTGGCAAAACACTCTCAGAGTTCCGAGTCGAATTGCTGTTGAAAATTCTACGCAGTAAGCAGAGATATCGAGTTTGTTGTTCATGTGTTCACGTCGATAGGTTCCGGGCAACAACTCCGGCAAGACGATCCTTCGGCGCTGAAGGATATCGTCACACTAGCGCAATCGAGCATCGTAAATCAAGGTGATAACTTGAGGTGATCTCCCTTTTCTACCGTTGACGATCACTCTTTGACACGCCCCTCCAGTTCGCGCACCAAGTTTATGATCGAGACACTTACTAATCTCAAAAACAACAAGATCAAGAAAAGTGCGGCACAACATCAGGGTGGTGATGCCGTCGAACGTATGAAGAAATTCTTGTCAGGCCTCGGCAAGAAGCGTCATGGTGAACCTCATCGTACTTGTCATTCTTTTTTCCAAATGACACGAGCCTGTTGTCAGTTCAAGCGCACGAGGCGCTTCGAGTATCATTAGATGACCTTCGCTCCGCGGAGACAAGGGGTAAATGGTGGTTAGTCGGCGCCGCATGGGGAGGCGATCCTCTCGTCGACCAGCAGCGTGATACCCCCGCAAAGCAGACCGAGGTCGATGCAGAGGACACAGCTCTCGTGAAACTTGCACGGAAACAGGGCATGAACACGGATATTCGGCGGAGCATCTTTGTCGTTTTGATGAGCAGCGACGTACGTGATATCCTTGCCATGCTGAGCGACCCTCTTAAAGTTGACATCGCGTAGGACTATCTGGATGCCTGCGAACGATTGGCACAACTTCACCTGTCGGAGGTGCAACAACGCGAGATCGTTCGCGTCGTCCTTCATTGCTGTGGTAACGTGCGTGTCGCTTCGGTTTTTCCAAAGTCCTTGCACGCATGTTCAACGTTGTGCTCTAGGAAAAATCGTATAACCCGTACTACGCTCTCGTTTGCCAGCAACTCTGTCAAAGGTCGCACGCCTATAAAATCACACTTCGATTCTGCCTGTGGGATTTTCTTCGGGACCTGGGTGAAACGAGCGTGGGTGGCGCAGAGGTCATCAAGAACCTCAAAGACGATGATGACGGTCGATTTCAACTCAAGACCATCTCGTCGTCGCGAATCAAGAACGTGGCCAAGGCCTATGGGTGGTGGATTGCAAAAGACTGCTGCGCCATCACTATTTTGAAGGTGATCCAGAACCGATGGTCGTTTCTGGCGCTTTTACTTATTCTGCCCACACGCAGCCTGTCGATTTTACCGTTCTCAAACCACAAACTCGGAAATTCCTCCGGGAGCTCTTTGTACAAATATTTGTTGCGAGTCAGGCTTCATCACCCATGCTTGCCAACGACGCCAACGAACTAGCGTCGCGCAATCGAGGGGCGGTCGAAGAAATCTTTATCAAGGCAACCAAAATCGAAAACCTGGGTCTTGGACTGATATTCTTCCTCTCGAACGCGTTCAGAGGAGAGGAGGGATTACTCAGGTGGGCAAGTGCTGTCGCAAAAGAGATGCTGCAGACGGGTATGAACGAGATTCCAAGGTTGTGAGTTAAAAAGTTCGGTAGATTACCAAAAGCAGCGTATTTCGATCTTGAATTGGTGTGCCTTAGCGGAATTCCGTTGCGCGATTCTGACGGTCAGATGTTCTCCCGGGTCCGCACTTCAACCAAGTGACTTCTGGAAGGCCACAGTCGCATATGAACTTCCGCTTTTCCCTCCAAACGTAAACTTTTTGTACGGAATGTTTCCCCTTGTCAAAAGTGTCAGACATTACCCAAACCTAGCGGGCTTGGTTGCACTCACTTGTGCTCAAGGCAGTTCCCCAGTGTTGCGATTTTCTGAGTCAACTCGTCCTCGGTAAAGTTACACGCTATATGGGTGGTAAACTTATGACCGACAATTGAGGAGAGTCGCTCACAAGTGACAAGGAAATGGCCACCTGGTCCAAGTAACTTGACAACTCGCGGAACATACCCCTCAAGCGGCGCAATCCCTTGCTCATCCTTATCCATGAGCGAAATAGCGTCAAAAGTGCCCTTGTCCAAGACGAGATCCCAAACCCCATCACTGGTACTCTCCTGTCCAGGCGGAGGGATCGGTGACTCTAGATCTAGAAAGTCACATAGTGCAAAAGTGATATTTTCGTATGTATGCTCCTCATCCTCGTCCCGCTGCTTGGCGATGGTAGTAGACAAGTCCACCGAGCCCTGACTGTAATCAATCCCCGTCAATCGCGAGGGGTCGTAACCAGCTTCGACCAATGCAAAAAGAAGATGTCCGTTCCCCGTGCCTACGTCGAGAACATTAGGACAAGCTTCCGGAGGGACGTGCGTCGAGGCCCACGCGACCATTTTCTCCACGGGTTCCTCGCCAAACCTGATGGATTGTGTGGGGAGAGCAAAAGGGAGTGAGACGCTGAACACGTACCACACCTCGCCTTCGAGTCCACTTTCGTGAAAGTTGGCGAGTTCCTCCGAGTAGCGTTGATCCCAGCTGTTTTGGATAGCGTGATTATGCTTCGGTGTCGTGTGAAGGGTAAGCGAGACACCTCACTGATCCTTTGTTCCAAGCAGTGACGGGCCAAACTCCACCGTACTCATCGTGCAAGGGTAGGTTGAATCTAGAGATATCGATGGGAAGTCAGTGACGATTAGTCAGCAACAAAACACCCGATGATTGGCAATGGGAGCTCAATAGAAAAGAGAGAATGAGCCGAGTGAGAGTGGCGAGTAGCATTCTAATGTAATAGTGGGTGATAGTGCTGTATGGTACATGACTGAAACCTTGAAGAGCGACTGAGCAACGCAAAACCGACTCGTAAAGCTCTCAATACTCACCAAGTATGAAAAGATATCGTGCAACGTCATCGCTTCCCGTCCGTCTTTTCAAGCAGCTCTTTTGCCTCGTTGATTTTACTTGCGAGGTAAGGCGAACCGCCTCGGTCGGGATGGTTAGCCAACATGATTTGACGATGCGCATCCTTGAGTCTGTTACGGAGCATAGCCCCGTCTCTGCGGACAAACATGGAGATGAGAAACCGAGACGTAAGTAGACGAAGGAGTCGAGGACGACGCACTTTAACCCGAGAATTGCAATGGCCTCCTTGCGATCCATTTTTGCTTTGAACCCTCCCCTTACCCATTGATCTGCTGCTCCTTTTCCAATGATACCACTTCGAATGAGGTGTCTACCCACTAACGCGGCCGTCACTGCACCGAGACCGACAATGACAGGAGTTGTCATGTTCTCTAGTATGAGTGTATGTGTGAACGGAGTCCTTCTGGCACGTGACGATCGACTCGGAGGTTCTTGCTAGGGTTACGTTGTGTGGGTCCCTTATCGCAGAACGACCACTACTACTAAGTTCTTATGGTGACTCACTTCCAGTACTTGCTGTGCCATGAGCACACCGATTCCCTTCTTTATTCAGACAGGCCCAGGCCGAGCGCCTGGTGTTTCCGAATGCAATAAAAGAGAAGGCCCACCAACGCGTCAGCCTTATTCGTATGTCTCTCCCATCTCTTTCATCCATGTCGTTCACGATCCCTCAGAATCTATTCATCAACGATTCTACAACTTTCACAGTCGTGAAATGCAACGACGACGCCGTCAGCGTGCAGCACCTCCGACCTTTGTTGGATGCTGCACTGGCTGACCGCGTTCTCGGTGTTTCCGCCACCCATGACCCGAATAATTGTCAACTCTCTTCAATTGCGTTCTCCACACTTTCTTGGGTGCTCGTGGTGAACATATCCGATCCTGCACGCCACATTCCTCAGGACGCGAAACGACGCATTGGGAGAGGCAGGAGTCTCATCCAAGACCGCCTTCTCCCCGAATTTCGAAAGTATGCTTTTATGATGGACCACATTGCGGTTGCCTTGTATCTGGACCTCTCAATCCGCATCGATGATGCGGTGGATATGATATCAGTGTCCACTGATGGCAGGCAGTCTCTGCAGGCGTTGATGAACGCAATGGGAGGAGAAGTGGAGTTGGAGAAGAAGAACGTACAATCACTTTTTTTCGACACCTCCAAATCGTCGGCCATGGATGCCACAGCCAGAGTGGCGTTGAAGGCGTGGGCTGCCTGTCGAGCGGCGACCCTTCCTCACATGTCTTCGCGCTTTGAATCCCTACCTAGGATTAATACGAAAACCTTCCAGAAAGCGGTACGGTGCTTGGTTAATCTCAGCGTCGCCATTCTAACGCGCCGCAAAAAAATGTAGCATCTGGCCGCCCTGGCAAACATTTCCCGTCATGCAAATCGTTTGGACGCTTTGAAACCGATCTCCGCCAAAAACGATGTCAACGATCAATTCACTCTGAAGAAAGGTGCTATTAACCTCTTATGTGACCGTTTTCCCACTCGCATCAAACAGTCAAAACATCAGGTTTGTTGACATTCTACCTAGTATGCACAGCTCGATGTGACTGTTGCATAGGTCATCCAAATTGAAATAATGGGTAAAGAAGCTACGAGCCAGGTCACTGGTCGAACCCGCAAAGTCGCTGGTCGGAGCGCCCGCATCAGCGTCAATGAACCCATTCAAGGCGACAAAATTATCTCTGTCACAACTATTGGAAGAGATGATCCCACTTGTGCCGAATCCACTCGTCAGGATATCGTACTCATGGCCCTGCAACACAAGACGAGTATCCTCTCAAATCCGTTCTTCCAGGCCTTGTGGCTTCCCAAGGAGCAACCATTGTGGCCCGAGTTCAAAGGGCGGAGGGGATCAATCCCTGTGCATTTCCCCCGCGACCTCAATCCCTCTCAGCATGCAGCTGTCCAGAGGATCCTGTCAGACAAGGACGACGATCGAATCGTCCTGGTTCAGGGTCCTCCCGGGACGGGCAAAACGACGGTCATCGCAGCTTCTGTCATAAGTCACGAGCGCGCCAATTCTAGTCAGAAAATTTGGATTGCTGCCCAGTCGAACGTCGCCGTCAAGAACATTGCTGAAAAGTTTATTAAAGAGGGCTTCCACGGCTTCAGACTTCTTGTATCCAAGGATTTCCATTTTGATTGGTGCGTCTTCGTGCATTGTGCGAAATCTCGTTCTAAAGTGTCATAGGCACGAACATCTATACCAGGAGCTGGAACCGTGTCTCATTCGATCGGATAAATTTGACATGTCTGTCATTGATGCTAGCAGGCTGCTGCTTGATTGCAAAGTAATTCTGTGCACCCTAAGCATGTTCTCCAATCCCAGAATCGACGTATTCCTGCGCATTCTCCCGGTAGAAATGATAATACTGGACGAAGCGAGCCAAATTGAATGTGGGGACTATCTCCCAATCCTCTACCACTTCCACTCGACACTGTCGAAGATCGTCTTCATCGGTGATGATAAACAATGTGACCTTTCTCTGCTAGTGCACGTGCCGTAGCTGACGTCTACCTCAGTGCCCCCTTATGGTCGAGAAGACATACCGGAGCTTCGCAGCGTTTTCGAAAATTCCCACCTTCGAGGACGGGTATCCTTCCTTGACACGCAATGTTTGTAACTCACTTCGATTACTCCATCTTTTCCCTGATGACAGCGTCCAGATCGCATGCCACACGTTATTGGCACTTTCATTTCACGAAATGTCTATGATGGTAAACTCCGAACTTGCCACTCCATCACCACCTCCAAAGCATGTCGCTTCGTCGACGTGGACAAAGGTCGGGAAATTAAAATGGGTCATAGTTGGATTGTAAGACAATCATTCTTCTAGCTTCAAATGCTTTCTAACGATCGTAATAAGAACCGTGAAGAAGCACGTGTTGTCGTGAAGCTCGCTCGGATATGTAAATCGAAGAGCTTCCGCATCATTACCCCATACGATGCCCAGAGGTCTCACATCGAGAAGATGCTCAAATTAGAAAATTTGCCGTGGAAGGACAAAGTCTTCAACGTCGATTCATTCCAAGGTTTGTTCCCAAGAACATGTGTCGTCAACAGAAAGTGACTTTCATTGTTAGGGAACGAAGATGACCACATCATTGTGTCTGTTGTGCGCTCTCAGAGGCCGGGTTTTTTGAAAAACCAGTGTCGTACCAACGTGATGCTGACCCGGTGTAAACGAAGCATGGTCATCTGCTCCAGTCGAGCCTTCCTCTTTGGCAAAGCGTCTAAGACGCTCGTAGGCAAGCTGGCTGCCTCTATCGATAAGAAGAACTGGATAAACGGAAAAGACGTCCTTTAAGCTGGCGGTGGAATTTTCACGTTTGCGTAGAATTTATGTACCCATATATGTCCAATACCTATCGTCCGACCGAATATCACCAAGTATGGTCCAGGCTCGCCCAACCTGGGCAATATGGTACTCCAATGGCACTTTTGGGAATTGAGATGCTAAATAGATAATTAGGCTCGGCCCGAGGCTCATCGATTGAACCCCAGGTTGTTCTTTGAACCGCATTCCTTGCATTTTCACTCCTCCCATCTCTTTCGTCTCTTTACTTCAAAGAAAACATCATATATGCTCTCCTCTACTCGTGTCGTTTATCAGAATCTCCTCGACGCCGGCAACGACGGGAAGCTGGACGTCTCCCTTATCAACATGTCCAGCTTGAACGAGGACCACGCTGATCTGCGCACCCTCGTCGAGCGCAACGAGGGCCGTGCCCTTGGTCTGTCTGGCACGTTCTTGCCAAACGGTACCCTCCGCGTCCTCGCCATCGCCGACGCCACCTCGGTTATTCTCATTGATTTCACTGGTGACAAGAACAACGGACGCGCTAATGCCTCAGATCCCTCTTTGACCACTCTAGGACGTGACTACCTCCGCGATCACGTCTTGGGTCGCACCTGCGCGTTCCTCTATGCGTTTGACATGGGCCCGCTCGCGCTCGCTTTGTGGCAGAGCCACGATCTCCGGATCACGCAGGCGATCGACCTCCAGTCCGCGGGTCCGCCCATGACCCGCGCGCCGCGCGCCACGATCAAGTTTGCTATGGCCAACGAGAGCGACAAGTTGAAGGAGGGCAACATCACTCGCACGTTCACCAATGTCGTTTGCGAGGATCCTAACAATGTCACCAACACTGCCACCACCACACCGCTCGTCCAGCGTGCTTGGGCTGCCCACTTCGTCTCCCAGCTGGTTTCCATGGACGATAGGCTCTCCAAAGTACCACCCATTGATACAATTAAACTTCCCGATACTGTGACCTATTCTCTTTTGTTTCGACTTTGCTTTAGACTGATCTGAGCTTTCAGCTCCTTCACTTTCTGGCAAAAAGCACTGCCGACTCATTCCAGAGAGATCAGCTCAAGCCGTCTGAGGTCACAAGAACCTTCCATACATCTTTCGACAATGGGAAGAAGCAGCTTCATGCTCAAGCTGATCGTTATCAGAACAAAATTCGTAAAGGCAAAAACCAAGTGAGTTTTCCAGTTATCATTATTCAGATACTTCATACTTGAACTTTGATATGCAGCAAGCTTATATCCATGTCTCTGCCCATGCTGGGGTTGGAGCTTTTACTGTTCCTGCTGAGATTGCCTCTGCAGGCAGTGAGACTGCTCAGCTGAAGACTGATGGGTTCTTAGCTGGGAAGCCAGTGGCTACTATTACCCTGATTG
>JBBPLM010000104.1:19289-30179 GCA_038089795.1 Pulchroboletus neoregius | reverse complement strand
TACTTCACCACTAGCGTTGGGGAGTTTCCCACGCCTTCGCCTACGTAGTGGCCGAAGCAATACTACTCTTCAATTAGTAGCACGTTCACTCTGCAACAGCCCTTCTGTTTCTTTCTCCTCGACCGCGACCTTGTCTTTAGACTTCTGTTGAACTCTCTGAATCGATGGCTGGGCATATCCTCTAAATGGACTTCCAACCTATCCATCAACAAGAGGCCACAAGCTCCAGCACCTCCCAGCTACCCCAATCAGAATCAGTCCAATTTCCATCCGCTTCCACCTCAACAACTGTTTCTCAATCAAGATCGCTACGCTTCAGTGCTAGGGTCAAAGCTTCCAGGCAGAAGGAGAAAGAACGCGAACAAGCAAGAGACAAGGACAGCGACACTGTGGAGCAATCGAGTGCACCCTCGGAAAACACTCGTTCACTCAAGACAACGACTTCAAAGAACAAACGATCCCGTGAAGTTACTTCAGGAAAGGGAAAAGCAAAGGACTCTACCGACGATTCCATTCGAACTTCTAAAAGGTGTGTCATCCTGTGAACTTACCAGCACATTTGCGTCTGACGCCCGTCATCTGCCGCGGTTCAAGGGCAAGGAGAGCCACTTTCCCATCGGCCACAACCTCATCTCTCACAATCAACGAACCAACTAAGGACCGGAAAGGAAAAAAGCGTGCTGCACCTGAAGCTGATTCTGAAGAAGAGGGGGCAAATTCAGTCGCATTGTCATCTTCCAAACGCACCAGAACTACTGCCTATTCCTTGAGATCCCGAGCAGGTCCCTCAACATCGATTTCTGCACCAATGCCGAAAAAGTCTAGGTATGCGTGATTATCTGACTTACAGGCATGTGTTAATACTATGCCCTTAGACCTTCTCCGAGCAAAGGCAAAGTGGCTACTAAGGCGAAGACTGCCGCCACTGCCAGTACCTCCAGAATTCATGATGAAGACGTCGATATGGCTGACCCCGAAATGCTCAAGTGCGAGGAACCCTCGCAGGAAGATCGGAGGGATGGTTATGCGAATGACGATGACGACGCAGACGATCGTGATGATGAACCTCTACCTGTCGAGGGTGATGTTGACGATGGTGGAGACGATGGCGAGCGGTCTCCAACAGAAGGTCCCCGAGGATTTGGTGGCCTGGATGAGACTGCTGCGATGGCCATTTTCGGTGACTATCGACATCTTGGGTCATACATGGTGTCCCTTTCGGGACGCCTCAAGACCATGCTGAACAATATCAAGTCCACCGCCAGTCCAACCACTCGTCTTGTGACTTTACAAGAATTAAGCGAATTACTCTCTATTTCCACCGAGGATACCTTGGCCGGCTCGTTCCAGGTCGAAGAGTTCGTGCGTGAGCTCGTTAAAATCTTGGGAGGACGAGGAGTGAACGAAGACGAAGACGATGATGGAGGTGATGACGAAGATCACGATCCCGACGCGGCTCTCGCTGCAGCATTGGCTATAAGTGATGGGGGGAATCATCAAGGGGACGACAACCTCGAGGCTCAAATGCTTGCTTGTAGATGCCTCGCCAATCTCATGGAGGCTCTTCCGGGGGTGGCGCATACCGTAGTTTATCATGGCGCTATCCCTGTTCTCTGCAGCAAGCTGATAGAGATTTCTTATATTGATCTTGCGGAACAAACCCTCAGTGTAGGTTGCTCTTCTTCTGTGCATCTTGTTATCCCTGATGGTGCTGTCACAGACTCTGGAGAAGATCTCGGAGGAGTTCCCAAGCTCCATCGTTCGTGAAAATGGACTTGCAGCTTTGCTGAATTACCTTGACTTTTTCTCCATCGCCGTCCAAAGAACTGCGCTTCAGGCTGCAGCAAACTGTTGCAGAAATATTTCCTCTGACCACTATCCTATGGTTCTTGGTGTCTGGCCGATAGTCCGCAACTGTTTGGGGTACTCTGACCAAAGACTAGTTGAATTTGCTTGTCTTTGTGTTATCCGAATCATCGACTCCTATCATCGTGCATCCACGGAGAACCTCGAGAACCTTTTGGACGAAACAGCAATCCGTGCCATAAATCTTCTTCTCATGCCCTCAGGAGGATCGCCCCTGATTGCAGCGAATACATATACCCTGCTTCTGAGGGCCCTGGCCACCGCAGCCCGCGCTAGTCCCCGGATTACTATCGCATTGTTGCAGGCAGACATCGTGGACACGCTTTATCAGATTCTTACTGGCGTTCTGCCTTCTGCATCTGCTGAGATACTCGAAGGCGGTCAGGGCCTTGGGGGTGATGTTACACACATGACCGTAATGGAGAACTTGGCACACCGCTCCAAAGATCAAGTAGAAGAGGCGCTCAGTCTCATATCTGAGCTCATGCCTCCACTTCCGAAAGGTAGATACCTTCCATGTCTCTGCAGGAAGAGAGCTTACATGCTTCTAGATGGTGTTTTTGATCACAAGGGCTACACCGACAAGGCTTTGGCACGGATGGTCAAAACCAGGGCTAAAGCCGATCGCGCTGCTGCCCGACAGGCTGCTACCGCAGCCTCTCACTCCTTCACTGATTCGGTCATGACCCCTGATGCACAACAGAACCCTACCGGGAACCACGATTCCACTCAAGAATCAGATGCTCAGGCTCAGGATGGCGATGAGGCGATGCCTCTTGTTTCCGGTCTAGAACCTCCATCGGACAGAACAGAACTGCTACGTTCCAAGCCAGCGGTCGTTGGACGTTTTATGCAGTTGATGGTTCCCATTTTCATTGATGTCTATGCCGCGAGCGTGATCACACCGATCCGTGTCAAGACACTCACGGGTTTGTTAAAGGCTGTGGGCTTTTCAGAAGGAGTTGAACTTAAGACCGCCCTACACGTCAGTACTTTCACACATCTTCCTGCTATTCCCTCTAACTTCTTCCTCAGTTGGTCCCAGTTGCCAGCTTCGCGTCGTCCATCCTATCATCGAAAGATCACCCATCGCTGATTATCGGAGCTTTGCAGCTTGTTGACCTTCTTTTGCAAAAGCTTCCTTCTGAATATAGGCCAGCCCTACGGAGGGAGGGTGTTTTCCATGAAATCGAAGTTCTTGCTTCTAGAGCACTCTCCACGACAAAGCAAAAAGATAAGGATGCGCCAGACCTTTCTCTTACGGGAGATGTCGCCATCTATGCTTCTTCTGCAATATCTGCACACAAAAAGCATCACATATTCTCTCTAGAGCCAGAAGATGCGATCACATTGCGCGCTCGTGTCATGCGCTTCAAGTACTCACTTGGCCAAGACGATGGCGGCAGTAACAGCGATGACTCATTCGACGATCTTCAGCGCTTGGTCAAAAAGCTCTCTGTACCAGACGTATCTGAGCAAGCACTAATTTCCACTTTGAGAGAGTTTGCGGACCACTTTGCCTCAGAGAGTTCGGTTTCCAGTTTTGAACTACTCCGGAGCGGTGCGGTCGAGGGACTTCTTCGGTTTTCCACAGAGAAAGGCCTAGGTTAGTCGTCTTTCAAGCGTCCAGGTCATGCGTACTAAAATTATGTAGTTCCAATCAAGCGCCGCCAAGAGATTCTGTTTGAGACATTCACCCGGTCCTCCAGAGTTGGAAATTTGAATCAATCTCCCCTTGCTATTCTGGTCAAGAAGCTGCAAGAAAGCCTGACGAGGATGGAGAACTTTGAGGTGATCACTATCGCGCAAGGCAGTGACGGTAATGTTCTTTGTTGCGTGCACAGTTGAACACTGATTTAGCTTCCCCAGACTCGAAACGAAGTTCTCCGTCCTTGCTCGCTCGCCAGTTACGGCTTCGTTTGGTTGCTGGCGATGACTCAGATATTCCACGAAATCTGCAGAACATGGTTGTATCGATACACGCAATCGCAACATTCCAGGCCCTCAATGACTACCTTCGCCCCCGGGTTGCTGGATTGATGTCCAGTGGACGCACGTCTAACATGCTTGCAACATTGGCTGCATCTGCGTTTGGTCCAGGGATTGCCTCACGGATACCGCCTGATCACGAAGCAAGTCAAGCCACGATGGCACCTGCAGTTCACCCTCCCTCGTCATCGTCTGATGCCCCTCCACCACCGAATGAAGTTCGCCGGAGACGTAGCCAACGCCTCAGCGTGAAGAACGGAACCTCAGGATTATCCGGGCCTGTTTCTGACAATACCACCCCTGCTACGATCAGCTCAGCCTCCGCTTTGGACAGTATGCCAAGGCGGGAAGACCATTTGGTTCAAGAGAGCGGACTTGCCAGTGAACTCACGGATGACGAAGTTGACGCGGAGGTCAGGTTCGACTCCCCAGTAGTGAACTATTCTGACGCTAAGATATGCAGGTTTTTGACGAGGATGAGGACGGAGACCTAGCAGCTGACAAGACCGTGACGTTATCAGTCGCTGAAGGTGTGTCGCAGGACTTGCTATCAGAGTCATATTTACATGGTATGTTATAGATGATGGCAGAATTGAAGCACAGACACCGGATGGGACACGCATAGCAACATCGAATCCCTCGAAAGGAGGAGTTCTACCTATGTCATTGGTTCAGCAAGGGAATGTTCAGAAATCCTCCTACGCTGCAGCTCTCAAGGCGAAACCTACTGATTGGCATCTTGAATTCTGGATGGACGATCATTTACTTCCACTGGATTTGACTATATACGGCGCAATCCATCAGCATGAGATGAGGAAGAAGGTAGGCGCGCTGCCATCAAGTGCTATGTGGCAAGGAGTATACACAGTCAAGTTTAAGAAAGTTAGTGGACCACCACCCAGCCAAGAGTGTAAGACCCCCCCGTGGCGTCCTGACCGAGATTTGCTGATAGACTGTCCCTCAGTGCGAAGCGAAGCGGTTGCAAGGATCCGATCACCCAGCCCCACCCTTTCTTCGCTGCCCGATGATGCTCCCCATGCTAAGATACTACGTCTCCTTCGGGTCCTCCACAAGCTTAATGCGGTAGAAGCTGAACGTCCCACCAGGCCTCTCGAACGCCATGCCTTGCCAGAATCTGCATTTATCAACAACAAGCTGACGGCCAAGCTCACCCGACAACTAGAGGAGCCAATGATTGTTGCGAGGTTTGTTCTTCTTTAATATTGATGATAAATGTCTGATGTTATATTCAGTTCCTGTTTGCCCGACTGGGCAATTGACCTTCCCCAAAACTTCCCTTTTCTCTTCCCGTTTGCCACTCGCTACAACTACTTGCAATCCACATCATTCGGCTATGCACGCCTTATTCTCAAGTGGCAAAGCCAACAGAACCGAGGACAGGATACCTCACGCCGTGACGATGGAATTGGGTTCCTTGGTCGACTCCAGCGCCAGAAAGTTCGTATATCACGCAAGCATATTCTCGAGTCTGCAGTGAAGGTGTTTGAACTTTATGGGTCGTCTTCTTCAATCTTGGAGGTAGAATACTTCGAAGAAGTTGGTACTGGTCTCGGTCCAACCTTGGAGTTTTACTCGCTTGTTTCCAAGGAATTTGCGCGCAGAGACTTGAAGATCTGGCGTGATGCGGATGCGGGTTCTCCTGGACTCTATGTCCATCATCCTTCTGGACTTTATCCGGCACCCATTAGCCCCGACGACATCGCGAACGATGGTGGACAGTGTGTTACTAATTTCGAATCAATTATCCTTTTGACTCACTCTTTCAAGGAAACGGACCCACATTCTTCGAGTTGTCGGGCAGTATGTAGCCAAAGCGATGTTGGACTCTAGAATCATCGATCTCTCTCTCAACAAGATCTTCATTAAGCTCGTTCTTGGGGAAGAAGTTCCGTTAACCATTGATTCGCTCAGGGTGCGTAGTCGTTTGCTGACTTGATGACCTCGCTCACAGTATTTCAGTTGGTTGATAATGACCTTGCGAATTCTCTCGCCAAACTGCATAATTATGCGTCCTTCAAAGGACAGGCAGAGAAGGTTAGTTCCTCGATGTTCATATACCACACACTTGCGTCCTCATCTCCGTTGAGCAGCTCTTCCGCAAAGTAGCACTAATGGATATTGTCAACATTGAGGATCTCGCTCTCGATTTCACGTTGCCAGGTTACGACATTGAGCTAAGAGTATGTGATCTGTGGACCTCCTTGAGACAGCTCCTTCTAACCTACTTCCGATGAACAGCCTGGTGGTCGTGACATTGCCGTGACTTCTGATAACGCGGAACAATATATCCGCGAAGTTTTGGATGCCATCATTGGGACGGGAGCTCGACCACAGGCTAGGGCCTTCAGGGAAGGGTTCTCAAAAGTCTTTCCCATCGCCGATCTGCAGGCGTTCTCTGCGGATGAGCTCGTGATGCTCTTTGGTAACTCCGATGAGGATTGGAGCATTGAAAGTGCGTTTTGTACTGTCTCAACTAGCTACAGCATTGACAGGATATCGCAGCTCTCAACGAAGCCATCAAGGCTGACCATGGGTTTAACGGGGATAGTCGTTCAATTCGCGACTTGGTTGAGCTGATGTCTGAATTTGACGTGACCGCGCGACGTGATTTCTTGCAATTTATCACCGGGAGTCCCAAGTTGCCTATCGGAGGTTAGTCTCTTCCTGCAGTCGCCAGCCAGGTTGACCTGATTGCTCAACTCCAACAGGTTTCCGGGGCCTCAATCCGCCACTCACTGTCGTTCGGAAACCACACGAAGCTCCCCTCACTGCAGATGATTATCTACCTAGCGTCATGACCTGCGTCAACTATCTGAAGCTTCCGGAATACAGTTCGAAGAAAGTAATGAGAGAGAAGTTGCGTACAGCGATGAAGGAAGGAGTTGGTAGCTTCCACTTGTCTTAATTAATATTGTGCCCCATTGAACTGACTTTTTTACGCATCCATTTTCCTTCTTCCTTGCAATATTTGTTGTTCGCCGAGATAAATAATGGACAAAATATGTTGGCAGTGTGTATTGTGGCGGTGATCTAGAATGAGTCAGCTTACCCATCTACAATTAGTAATGACGCTAAACGTCTGGCTGCGGAACGTGCACCCGCCGTGGGCACTGGTGTTAACCAGGGTACTAGGAGACCCTTGAAATACTCCGATTAATTGCCCACCGAAGCATGTATGTGCGTCCGGACAGAGCACTTGTCGTAAAGTGTACGTTTGACCGGTGGAACAAGCACATTAGCTTCGCATCGGCCAAGAATTGTTCTTACGATCTCTTGAAGAACAAGGTATGTTCAATGTCAAGTTACCAATGCCTATAAGCTAAGGAAGTCGTTGTACATATTGATATTGCGTAGATCGAGCAGTGCTTCTCCCTCTATGCTACCCCCTACGTGATCTCGTACAAGGATGATGATGGCGAAGTCACAGATATCTCAACGGAATCGGATCTCACGGAGGCCATCCAATATTTCCAGGCCGGCTCTGATGATCCACCTTTGTCTTCTGCGGCATCTATACTCTCGGGGAGGAGTTTTGGTAGCAAACGACGCATCACTCTACGAGTTCATATAACGGTGGACTACGATGGCCCCAGCTTGAGTGATACATCGAGTATGGCAAGCTTGGAGGAGTACAAGGGGAGAAACAAGAGCAACGGAGAACTTAGCTGGCCAGAGGTGGGGTCAACTGGCGAAGTGGAAGACGATCGTTCCCATACTGCTTCGCCTTTCGAACGCGTTCTCTCGCTGTCAGCGCGAGACAGAGGAGCAGCATGGCTCCGAGATCAGAACGCACGTACCATCAAAGCCATGCTGGGCGCTACACCTGAGCCGTCAGAATCCGACTCTCGATCCGTATCCATATCTGAGGAACAGCAATCGCAGGAAAACATAGACGGCGACCTTGCACTGCAACGGGATCCACGGGGAAAGTATTATTACTCTTACACCGGCGGGAGCGCTTCCACGCATGATTCAGGATACGAGGACGGGTACAGTATCAAGGATGAGGATGGGCCTTCCGCGAGTTCGTCATCCGGGCATGTGCGGCCAAATAGCATGCAACTCAGCTGGCTTGCTTCGCAGCAGAAAGTCCACGATGAAGATCTTGCTAGAAATTCCGCCACATCCACTTCTAGTTCGGAGAAGATTCCTTTCACCATCCCTCCCGATATTCGTTCGGAAGTCCTTCAATTCCTCCCACCAGTCGCACCTCCACCTGGCACGCTTACGACGTGCTCCGAGTGCGGGGTATTGCTGGATGCCATTCGCTATGTATGCGCGATGTGCGGGGAAAAGGAACCAGTATGCAACTCCCTCGTAGCCGGCGAATCGAATCTTGACATTGGCAAGGGGAAGGAGAGGAGCTCAGATGGCGTGCATTCTTACCCACCCTCTGCACATCAGACCCTCCAGCTTTCTTCCTCCCTATCTCCCTCATCAACGATATGGAGCAGCTCTCCACCTACCCGTAATGAACATTCTAACAACAAACCTCTGCCTTGTCTCCCATCCTCGAGCCCGACGTTGTATAACTCTCGAGCATCTGGTTCTCCGACTCAGTCGGAGAATATGGGCTACGAACTTTGTTCCGGTTGCATAGAAGCCGCGGGCATTTACCACGCCCTTTGTATTAGTACTGAACGGGTGGGCAGTATTGGTCCAGAACCTACCGAGGATGCCATGTCGTTGTGGATACGTTCCGCGCCCCGGCAAAAAGGACAACTTCGCCATGCGTATTTCGAGAAAGTATGGGGACACCAAGGTTGGGATGATGTTGGTGCGTTACTAGACCTCCAATTATGAGTGTTTGTCCCGTTAACGATGGCGGGAGTCCATTTTAGAACAGGAAGATATGCTGACATGTAAATGTTCAACTTGCAATACCACAATTATTGGGAAGCGCTACAAATGTACATCTTGCAAGAAATTTAACCTTTGTCGTGCCTGTTATAGGTTCTTCGATTTTTCTTGTAGATTGCGAATTGCTCACCAATTGGTCTTGTGTTTCCAGTCAAGTTCATGACATACATCCTGCCCATGCTTTCTTGCTTGTGATGGAGAAACCCGCAAGGTCAAGTGAACCAGAATATCTACCCACTATAGTAACGATGCAAGACGTTAACGAAGAGCAATGTACGCATATGTCCAGTGTCTTCTCGTTTTTATACAAAATACATGTCTCCCCGCAGCCATGAAGCACCCAGGTGTCAAGTGCGCGCAGTATGTACCTACCTTGATATATCTTTGTATTTGTTGATTTTTATCCCCGCAGTTGCCTCCAGGACATTCTAGGCGCCCGTTTTCATTGTGCAATCTGTGACTCTGTTGACATCTGCTCTAACTGCGAATCCGCAGGACTTCCCGGGAACCTAGATTCATCCGATGGAGGGCACTTATCTTCGCACATCATGATAAAGGTCTGTCGAGCTCATAATCTCTTGAGGCAATTCGTCTATCTGACATGCAATAGATTCCCTATCCACTTGAAACTCAGGAGGTTCAGACTGCTTCACGCCGCGCCATCCATCTTTGGACTGGCCGGGATGCTGCACATGTTCTCACCGCAACCCACTCGAAACCCTCTTCAGTCTATTCTTCCTACGCGCAAACTGTAGTAGGTTCTCGCACGCAGCGCGTCGCGCAAGATGATCCACCAGAAGACCATCGTATAATATGCGATGGCTGCCATGAGGTTCGTACACAAACCGTGATACCAAGACAAATCGCCCCACAAATGAACACTTTTGACAGACTATTTTTGGAACGAGGTATCAATGTGCAACATGCCCCTCGTCGCCTAACCCTTTCAGCTTGGTCCGTGTGTCTCGTTGCATGGTGCAAAACGGCAGCTGACTGTAGCAAACAAGTGTGCTTCTTGCGAGGAGCGCTCCTATATTCTTCACGATCCTATGCACTCGTTCTTCAAACTTGCTCGCCCGGTTGATCGCCCGCTTCAGTCCACCTCTGGGTTCTTGCCCAAACTGTATGTTTCTCTTTTTTTTTTGTAAGCATTGCAAAATCTGAGCACCTTTTTTTATAGATACAAAGTTCCCGCGGGGCCCGTGGGTGGCCTTGCTGCCCACGCAGATCCGAAAGGTTCGCGAGAAAAGACACTTTGGAGGGCCTTGGTTTTCTCACTATCTACACAGAATACCTATCCTTTCTTGTCCATTCAACGGCACTTTGCGACCGCTGTCTGGAGCGCATTCGTGGCGCGTGGTTCCGATGCGCATATTGCGCAAAGGATTTGTGTGGGGACTGTGAGGCTGTTGATACACACGATGGAACACACTTGTTTGTGGTCTTCAAGGCACCGGTAAGATCCAGCAGTTGTTCGCACTAAAACTCGTGCTGACGATCGAGTTCTCACTAGGTTGATATGCCGCAATTTCGGTGATGTCCACGCTGCCTACAGAGAAGGTATATTAACATATGCTACAGACAGTTTGCGAACTTGGAAAATCCAGCACCCATCATTTCCTTCCCTGTTTACCGGTAGCACGGTTCAAGAGAATATACCACGACTCTCCAACATGATATTGGCTGGATTTACCTTGCTTGCGGGAAGATTTCGTAGACTACAAGTACTGTACCAATTGCAGAACATTGTAACACTCGAGAAATTAGGTATATGTATTTGGTCGTTGAATCGAAACGCACTCGGCAGGCCATCAGTTGTTGATGCTAGTCTACATGACGAGTCCGCGCCGTACCTGCTCAATCGACGTGTCTGAAATAAATCTTCCTCGGCACAAAAAAATGTGATCCGCTACAATATTTTGCACCCGTAAATTCAGCTCTTTTTAAATCCTGTTCCGCATATTTGACATTAATAAGTGCCCTGACCCGAAACAAAAGAACGAACCAAGCCTTCTCCTCTCATAGAACAGGTCCGTCCTGCTGGCGCCAAGATTCACGATCTTCGGGCACCCATCGCGATCTTTTTCGAGTCTTGTGCACTCTGCACAGTAATACGCGTCCGAAATACCTGAATAGATTAGTACGAGGTATGGA
>JBBPLM010000102.1:28163-39445 GCA_038089795.1 Pulchroboletus neoregius | reverse complement strand
CACCACAAGAGGCACGTTCTGATGTCCAGCTTGCGGTTCGTGCAGAGCCTCCAAAACGTGCGTCATTTCTTGCTCTCCAGTGACGGTCATTCAATTTGTGGTGCCAGACGACGTTCCTGCGACGGCGTCCTCGAAGCCAAATCTGGATCCGGATACCCCGATAGAGGAGGGCGAAGAAATGGATGTTACCACTGCAGAAGACGAATCCATGATGGCCATGATGGGTCTCGCGGGCTTCGGCTCCACTAAAGTATGGATATCTTACCTTGCTCACTCTCACTTGCCAATAATTGCAAACACAGGGCAAGCATGTCGAAGGAAACCAAGAAGGTATTATCAACGTCAAGAAAATGCGAACCTGGCGTCAATACATGAATCGGTGCGGCCTGCATTCTGATGTCAGTTCGTTGTATCTGACCTTTTATGAAGCCGTGGTGGATTCAACAGGTACTTGCACTTTTTGTCATTCTATATTTTTACAGGCTGATGTCAATGGTGTAGGCCATTGGACAAGATCAAGTAGTCTTTTCATGATTTAACAAGACAAGTCGGGCCATTTGTCTGTGGACAGTTTCATCTTGGACGTAGCTACCTTGGTGATGCAGTGTGTCATTTTATGTAGGATGAAAAAATTTGAATGATTTGAAACAAAACATCTATCTGCAGCGTTCGTATCAACAGCTAACATACTGGTGTTAATACATTGCCTGAAAACACACCCATAACTCAGACAAGACAGAATTACAACAAGGATGAAAAGCAAGAACTGTGCCGATGACGAGAGGTAGCAAGACCATGCTGTCCTGCCGAATTCACTGATGCCACACTTAGAACCCATGTAGCTTGATAGTGTTCCTAGGAATGCCCTCTTCGGTGAGGAAGTTTGCAATCTTGACCCTTTGATCACCTTGAAGCTGAATGACTTGACCCATCTCCTCATCGTCAACGAGGTTGCCGTTGCAAGCGAACTCCTGCATCCATTTGATAAGCCAAGGTCCATAGATTGCAGTGAACAACAGACCTTTTTGAAAGCTTTGAGAAGTTTCTTGGGATCGTACTCTGAGAGAGGATGAGAACCTGCATCGCCACGGATCCAACAGCCAGCTCACCCTTGGGGAGGCCTTGCAACGTGGTCAAAGTCTTTCTTCCGTTCCTCTGCTGAATGCGGATGTGAAGGTAATTCTGTGTAGAGCCCACGTCCTGGTGGCCTCCAAGAGGATCGCCTTCATCAGCAAAAGGATCTACAAGAGGCGCCGTCGTGAGACAACATGTTGGGGGGTGAATTGTTGAACGACTCACCGAAAGAGCTCAGGTTCTGCACGTTCATGCGACGATGAAGAATAGATAGATCTGAGGAGGATGTGGTTTTTGAAGACACGATGAGAGTCGAAGGAAAGTGATGCTGACTGTGTCTCGAGACGGACCCGAGGAATTTAATGTGATGACAGTGATTAGTAAGCGATCCCATCAACCAGCTGGCTTGTAACTTCAAGTCTCACTAGTACTACTAGATGGCACCCACCGAAGGAAAGAAAAAGAAACCACCGACGTTTCATTTTTTGTCAAAGACTCGTGGTAAGTATGTTTGGGTGTGCTCGACGACGGCGTTAACTTGATCCCAGCAAAACGACTCAAGAAATCTTGGGTCGAAGATCACAAGATACGAAGCAAATGGAGGGCGCAAAAGAGAAGGGAGGGTCTAACAAACCAGACCAGTGCACCAGTCAAAGACACCTCCAACGATCGCCAGGACGAAGTTGACGCAGATTCCGGGTCGGATACATCCCCGATTCGTCCGGACGAATCACCCATACCTAGTCCTGCACCATCTCATGATAAGCAGTCCTTGCGCGACCTCAGGAGAATTGCTTATGCCTCCAAGCCCCTCCGCATTCAAAAACCTGTTTCTTCGCCTCGTGGCGGGAACGCTACAGTGGGACGTGAAACGGGCCAACCGAACATGAAACTACGCATGAATGTCTTGCTTGAAAAGATTAAGCGCGACTTCTCATAACAAGCAATCACCATTCTGTCCGTCTTTTCCCTGACGCCAAAGTTTTTATATCTTGACAGATGCTCGTGTGCTTAGGGACTTTTCGAAACACAACACCTCATACTTTATTCTCTTTATCATCTGCCTCATCTATCATCATTTTTTGCTCTTCGTCTGCTCCGGGCGGATCCCTGCTTCCTCTCACGAACCTGGTCTCCAACGTTTCCAAGAATGGACGTGACCCGGTGGTTGTTGCGGAGGTGATTGCAGTTGGATGATCACTCATATGTCCTGGACTTGGGTCGTCAAGTTCGTCTACAAGTCCAATCGCTCGTTGTGATATCGGTTCGCCAAGAGATTCCACGTTCCCACCCACTTCCATTGCAGCAAGTCCCAGGGGTGATGGTGGAGGGCTTTGTGATTTGGAACGTCTTGCATCGTCGTGCAAGAACGGAATAGGCGAGAACATCGGGGTTGTGGGTGTGGATTGTATTGATGGAATAGCTGGGAATGTACCTATCGAGAACCCGTTTTGGGGTAGTTCAATAGGGAATGCATCCCAAGTCGATGTAACAAGAAGCGATTTCTCGACTGCACGGAGATATTTCCCGATGAACTTGTAGTGTTGCCTTGGATATACACAAAGCTCGCATACCCGCTGGATGGTAAATGGTGGGTTGCTAGATACTGTCGTCAACGAACGATCAGAGAAACGCTGTCCAACGCACTCTTCGAATTCATGAAGTTGCCGAAAGATACGGTTCTTTATCTCGTTCGCTTCACCCTGATTCATACGAGCTTTGGGTGTTTCGTGAGGGTACATTTCGTTGGACTTGCGAGGAGGAAACGGGGGCAATCTTAAATTCCCTGAGCTATCTACCACCCCCGTGGCAGGCTTCGAAGGCTCCACGGGCTGAGTATCGCTGGCAAGGAATAATGAGATATTCTAAAAGACGCACAAACTAAATATCTGGGAAGCAAGAATCTGTGATAACCCACCTGGCCTATCTTGTACTTGATCAACTCTCGGAGTGGTTGCCATTCCGTACTACCGGGGGGTTCAGGTTGGACCGTCGGCACATTATGGAGGGCTCACTTTGGTTCAAGAGTGTCAGTGGACGCAATATGCTCCAGGACCAACTGATGCTCTGTTCGTGGTTAGTATGAGTCTGGCACGCAGTAGGGTGCTGTGCTATAGTACCTGGACACCATTCAAACCTTTCCGATAGGTCGTATGGACATTCGGCTGTGGCTGTCATGCTAGACCTGTAACAACAAGCTTGGCAGTGCTGTGCCTCGAGTCCGAATCTATGTAAAGATATATACTACGCGTCGATCTGTCCATCGCACGACTATGTTGGCACCGGCAGTATGAAAGCGTGCCGCAGCAGTCGATCAGGAGGCTGTGAGAAGATGTAAATGCTCACGTTTTACATGCACCACACGATCTATCAGCAGACCCTTTTAAACGCTTTCCAGTGAATGAGACCACCCCAAGCAGACGAGTTCACGATGTCTCCCTTGGGCAAGTTCTTTGGGTCACCTAGCAATGTCACGACGAAGAGAACCGACAAGAAGAGGCGTCTTAAACTCCTCAAGTCTTATGCTCCAGACTGGTGCGCGAGTCCAATAGGGATTCCGAATATCACCGTGGGCGCTGATTCATTTCTTAAAAGGATTTTAACGATACTTTTGGCGTGAGTCCCTTGTTTGTCGAGAACCCCCTCCTCATGTTCAAGTTTGATGCAGAGTCGTGTTCTTTGCTTTGAACCCTATCCATGGATTCAGAAGAGAATTTTCTGTTAATGATGAAAGGTACGTCCTCATTCAGTTCTGGAATCTAACAGTTTTATTGACTGGCATGTCCTTCCAGAATTCGTTTTCCGTAAGCATGGTGACTCATTACCTCACTCATCTCGACGCTGACTTTTGACGAATAGTTATGCTATCCATGAACGTGTCCCAGTGCGTGCTGTTTCCATATTGGCGTTTTTGTTTCCTTCTCAAAGATTTTGACATGCCCAGGATATTGCTCTGTACTTCATCGCCCTCGTGGCTCCTTTGGTCATCCAACTTGTCGTCAACTTGATTACTGTCCGATCCTTCTGGGATTATCATAACAGTGTTCTTGGCTGTCCGTTATCTTCTTTTCTTTACAATGACGCCCATCAAACGACGTATTATTCCAGTGATTCTCGGTCTGGCTATTACCGGCGCCATCACACAATTTTCCAAGATTACCGTCGGTCGTCCCCGTCCAGGTTTGGCCCAATCATTACCTGGTCCCTGTTATCGATAATTGAGGTTGTTTATGATTTCTAGACCTCCTTTCCCGTTGCATCCCACTCTCCGGCTCTCAAGACCCAACCTATGGACTGTCAACCGATGCTATCTGTACACAGACAGACCAGTCGATTATGCTCGATGGATGGCGTAGCTTTCCTAGTGGCCACTCGAGCCGTAAGTTTACCAAGCCTGCCTACCCGCCTTTATGAATGCTGAGCATAATTAATGTAGTGTCTTTTGCGGGTCTGGGATTCCTTTCTTTCTATCTCGCGGGGAAGATGCACCTATTCGATACTAGGGGCCATACAGTACGTGTGACCATAGCCCCAACACTCATCCGTTTAAAATGATTTACCAGCACAAAGCCTGGATATCTTTAACCCCGTTGGCTGGTGCGTCTCTTGTAGCTATTTCACGCACAATGGATTACAGACGTAAGCTTCTTCTGAATTTCTGTTAGCTCATGATTAAGAACAATGCATACTAGATAACTGGGAAGACGTCGTTGCCGGTTCCATCTTAGGGTTTGTTGTTGCATACTTCGCCTACCGACAATATTTCCCTTCGCTTGGCTCCCCCATGTCGCATCGTCCTTATTCCCCTCGTGTTCCACGCGACGACTCTGTCCTCCCTACATCGATGCAGGATGCTCAGCGTTTCCGCGATGACGATGATGGCGAACAGGTTGAGCTGATCGATGGGGGTGTACCTAAGGCTGACCCTGGATCGCTGAAGGACATCTGGAGAGAAGGAGAGAGTCATTCGAGCAACGCACCAAATGCTTGAGTGATCGACTCGAGTTCATGCCGAATAACATGATTTTTACACTTCCCGACGATATTGTACGTAGCACATATTCCGTGATTCTTGTTCCCCACACGACTTGGACTTGTATGGACACTCTGGCCCTTGATGCATACTCTGGAATTTGCTCGATACCACGTGAAGACTTGTGATGGCACATCAGCTAGCTGACAGCTTGTTGGTCATTTGCATCATCATTCATAACTCCAACGATCAAGGCCTATCCGTTTCGCCATCGATACTTCACCCATTCAAATCTTGAAGCAACACTCTTCAACCACGACTCATTCTTGTTTTCATGTCCGATCGAGCGATTAACTTTGGTGCAGGCCCTTCGGCCCTTCCAGAGGAAGTCCTCACGGAAGCCTGCAAAGGCCTGCTCAACTTCCAAAACACTGGTATTGGTATCGCGGAGATATCGCACCGTTCAGCAGATTTCGACAGATTCATCCGGGAGGTCGAGGAGAACATGAGAATACTTCTTCACCTCCCTCAGGGCTACAAGGTTCTCTTTGCGCAGGGAGGAGGAACCGCCCAATTTTCTGCGGTGGTATTGAACATGCTTGCAAGGTATCGAAGTCGTGGCGGCGCGGATCAAAAGCCAGCAATGGACTATGTCGTCACCGGCTCCTGGAGTGATAAGGCGATGAAAGAAGCGAAGAGGCTCGGGGTAGGGGACATCAACGTTGTCATCAACGCGCAGACCATTTCCGAGGACAACAAGAAGACTTTTAACCATATCCCCGATCGCGACAGCTACAGAAATAACTTCTCGCAAGACCCAGCTCTTATCTACTATTGCGCTAACGAGACTGTCGACGGCGTCGAATTCGACGATGATCTGGAAAGCCCAACTTCATTCCCGTTCGACAGCCTTCTTGAAGGGGCCCCTCTTGTTGCGGATTATTCCTCCTCTTTCATGTCACGACCTATCCCATGCATCGAAAAGCACGCAGTCATTTTTGCCGGCGCACAAAAGAACATTGGACCTGCGGGATTGACGATCATTATCGTTAGAGACGAGTGGGCAAACGTATTGGACAACAGCATTCCACTGTGTTTATCATACAAGGCTCTGGTGGACAGTCGCAGCTTGTATAACACCCCTCCGGTCCTGTCGATATATATCACAGGTCTGGTACTTCGGCGGATGTTGGAGGTGGGGGAAGAGAACGGACGGCCCAGGGAGAAAACGCTCGAGTACTACGGGGAATGTACTGCCAAAAAAGCCTCGAAATTATATGCAGCCCTGAAGGAAGGCGAAGACCGAGGGGTGTTCAAACGCAAGGTGCTGGAGGGCTCAGGCAGCAAGATGAACGTCGTGTTCGATGTAGTTGGCGGAGAGAATAGGCTGAAAGAGTTTGTGTCTAGCGCGGAGCAGAGAGGAATGAAAGGGATCAAAGGCCATCGGTAAGTATTTCTCCACATCAGCTTGTTGAGTGCTAATGATAATAAAATACGCGCTGTAGGTCCGTTGGAGGCGTTCGCATTTCCCTCTACAATGCAGTTACGGAAGATCAGGTGGATAGACTAATTCAGTATGTGGTTGAATTTGTGTGAGACGCTGGTGTAGGATAATGATTCGATCGAGAAAAACTTAATCATATCTCTCAATCAATCACAATATACTATCGTATATAATTAGATAAGTCACTTTGCCGGAGTGGTTAACGGGATCGCCTGCTATCAGCACAGCGGTTGGGCTTTGCCCGCGAGTGTTCGAATCGCTCAGGTGACGCTTTTTTGCATGGACTGTTTCTTTCAATTATCGTGTTCCACTTGTTAAGCGATAATCGATAACCCTTTACAGTTGAAAAACACCTTTTTTACCTAGTATACGCTGTGTTTTTCTAGCTGCAGCATTATGGCACATCCACCTAATCTTAGGTCGCATCCTGCGTACAATCGGTCGCCCATTTCACGTGGAGTTTCTCGAAAAGGATATCATGTGCCCCATGGCTGAGTTGGTTACAGCGTCCGACTGTTACACTATAGTCACATCGGAAGGTCGTGAGTTCGAGCCTCACTGGGGCAGTACCTTTTTTTCGGCTTGGCAACTGATTGATGGGGTTGGCGACCATCTCTCTCTGTACATGTGGAGAGTCTGGAGACATTTTACGAACACTCCAATGTTGTGTTGTTCCATTGGACATCCAACCGCTTTAATTCACTCATACATACGTCCCCAAAAAGGGTTATACACAATGTCTCAATTTGTGGGCACTCGTGTTGTCGAGCATGCTGGTGGTTAAAAAAAATATCAAAAATACTGCCCCGGTGAGGCTCGAACTCACGACCTTCCGATGTCGAAGCATAACAGTCGGACGCTGTAACCAACTCAGCCACGGGGCATATATTATTTTTTATTTCTAGAGCTCATCATGAATCTGTGAGCGCCCGATGCCCAAGTTTTCGATGTCGTTTGGATTCCATGCATGTGGACAACTACCGGCGACCTTTGGATTTTTTTGTTCTAGGCATCCCTGCCTCAACAACATCGTCATCCCGATCCTTCTCATCCCGCGTCCCGCCTTCATCTCGTCTCCGCTTTCTCCCGCCATTTGATCTAGCTTCTTCTTTCAGCTCGTTCACAGCCAACCGACCAGCTTCATCTACACGCTCTTTCAGGAGCATCACCTCTTCCTTGCTGGTGGGGAATAGTTCAAGCTTCTTCCCGATGACCTTTTCTATGCGCTGGAGTAGTTCGACATCGTATTGTGTGACTATCGTTATTGATTTTCCTGCGCGTCCTGCGCGGGCTGTTCGACCGACACGATGGATATAATCTTTTGAATGCGTAGGGATGTCAAAGTTGATCACTACGTCCACAGATGGAATGTCAAGACCACTATCTCCAATGTTCAGTTTGTGAAAGGATGCATCATATTACTACATACCGACTGGCAACGTCGGTTGCCACTAGAACCTTTCGGCCTCCCGTTTTAAATTTATTGAGCGCACCTAAGCGTTGACTCTGACTGAGTTGTCCATGAAGGGGAACAGCTGGGAATCCCAGAGTACGAAGTACGATGGATAGCCTGCAATACGCACAGGTATAAGCGATGTGAAAACCCAGTATTGTACGTGTACCTTTGAGCATCATGTACCGTTCTGGTGAAAACCATGATTGAATTCGAAGCCAACTCATTTGCTAGATAAATTAAGTGGACATCTTTCTGTACCAACGGAACAAAAAGATAATACTGTAATAGGGTTGACACAGTTTGATACCTCGAGCGTACGTTAACTACGCGGTGGAGGGGTGAGAAATGATTTACTCACTTTGACGAGACCTCGACTCGTACAGGATTTGACAAACTAGCCCGTTGTAGTTTCGCAACTTTGGTAGTCATCGTCGCGGAAAAGAGGTAAGTAGTCCGCTCCTTTGGTATCGCTTTGAGGATTTGGTCGATATCGGCACCAAAGTCCATGTCCAAGAGGCGGTCGGCCTCGTCCATGACCTTGGTCGGAAAAAAATAAGCCTGCGAGCACGCTTGAAAGATGATGGTGCCTACTAAAAATTTCAGATTTCTTAGACTAAACCCTTTAGTGCTCTGAAGATGGTCATTCAGACGACCGGGCGTCGCAACAATAATGTGCGGTCGCTTTGCAAGGGCGACAGACTGGGGCATTTTATCCACTCCACCGATCAAAACTAAGCAGCGGACTCCCATGGCTGCTCCGAGAGACTCGAATTGTTGTGATATCTGGTACGCAAGTTCACGTGTGGGCGCGAGCACACAGGCAAAGAGTCCTTTCGGTTCCTCCCATAGTTTTTGTAGGATAGGGAGAGCGAATGCGGCGGTCTTGCCTGATCCTGTTTCTGCAACACCGATTATATCACGGCCCTCCAGAGCATAGGGTAGGGCTTGTTGTTGGATTTCGGTCGGTGTCTTGAAGTTGACCTGATCGAGTGCCTGGAGGAGAGGATCGATTAGGCCAAGGTCTCTGAAGGTCTTTGTAGTGGACGTGCTGGCTTCGTCTGGTGATGGCATTTAAGAACCGGGTCCACGATGTGGCGGTGCAGTCAGCAGAGTCAAGATAGAGTCACGTGGGTATGATCATAGCATCGTTCCATCGCTATCAAACATCGACGCGCACAATGTCAAGCCAGCATGTTCTTGTGACGTTCGCTGCATCACCTTCCTTCCAGTCCGCCGATAGCTGTAAGCAAGTGATTACAGCTCTACGTTCACAGTTACCCTTGCGGAACATTCACTGGAGGTCTGCTTCCCGACCTAGTATACGCACCATCCAAGAACTCGAGGTGACACTGGTTGCTTTCGACTCCCTTCGAGACGAACTTACCTCTCAAGTTCCCCTCACTCTTCTCGAGAAACCACTCTTGAATCTATATGTAGTCACGTGTGAAGTAAGTGAACTTGTATTCCGACGTTGCTTTTATTATCTACACCCTGTACAGGATAACGAAGCCTACAGAACAACTGTCAAGAAGCAGATCAAAGATTGGCAGATATCCGTCTTGCCGAGGAAAAACCAGGAATGGCTCATCGTACATGTTGTACGCCCGGACACGAAAGTAGTGGACCGAAAGTTCTTCAATATGAAAGGCTCTGTGTTGGACAAAATCAAAGCGGATTTCAATGTTGACAAGCGGGACAGGTAACACCATGCGTTAACTTGTTTTTGAGTTCTTTGTACACAGTACTTCGTAGGTGCGTGCAGCTCGCTTGGTCTGCGGGCGAGCAAAGTCCTGCTATTTGGGCCGACCTCATAAGCAAGATCAAAGAAGGTCTACTTTCCGCCCTCGATAATGCTGTATCGTCAAGGGAGGAGGAACTAAAACGGTCCGAAGGTCAACGTCACATGCCGGGATGGAACTTTTGCACATATTTTATACTAAAGGTAAGCCTACAAGTATTCGTTCATTATTCTCCCACAATAAAGGTCGTCGCAGGAAACTTTGGCAACCTCATATGAGGGAATAAATTTCTTCGAGAATGCTCTACAGCAGTACAACGAACTCGAAGCTGCTTTTATGCAGGTTCTGAGGGAGAAGAATATGTCATGGTTTGGAAGTCTCATCCATCCAGTACCCAATGACGACTCCATGCCATTGCTGTCCACATCCAAGAAACCTTATCGTGACCTCATCCTCGCGAACACAATCTCCGTCTTCGACTTACGGGTATACCTCCTTTCAAGGCAATCTGCGCTACTGAACAAGCTGCACCAATTGTCGGAGATATGTTGGAAGGCATTTACATTCTTGAGTACATTTGGAAGACACTTGAGGGAGATCGAGGTTAGGGTGCACATCGATGTATTTTATACCAACACGCTCATGAGATTTTGCAGCCTTCGCTTCCTGAATGTTTCATCGAGTCTTGGACATTTTCTTCCGCTCTCAGTGTTTTGGACCAATGTGATTCATGGGCTTCTTCATGGCCAGAGATGGATGCTCTGCTCCTGGCACGCTACAGTGCAAGGAAAGGTGAATTGATAGAACTCGCAAAAAGCCAGGTGTGTATTTGTGTTTGTAGTGAAGTATCATGATGTTGAGCGATACATTAGCTTGATATACTCGGTATTAGAGAAGGGTATTTACCCTCAACGCCACCGTTCTCCTTGGCGATACCAGCCCCAGCTGTCGTTTCAGATTTGCCCAATGTGTCTGATAAGAAGTCCTCAGACTATTGCATCAGTAAGCGCGAGATTATATCCGCTATCGAGGACAGGGAAGCCTTCTATAATTTGTACACCACCATTTCCAATCGCGCCATTGACATGTACGTGAAAGCTGGGAGAAGAAAATTCGCACTCAAAATACACGGCAGCCTCGCTGCTCTTGACATGTAGGCCCGCAATCATGTCCAATCGCTTCGGAGACTGAGTGCTTGTACACTACAGTTATCGCGGAAGACTTTCTAACGCACTCACTATATTCTCATCTCTTCCAGCACATTATGCTCCTCACCAGTGGACATCCTTGGGGTCGTTGATGCTCTCGCGTGCGATCGATATGCACGCTGCATTAAAGAAACCGCGCGATCGCGAGTGGATCCACATCCTTCTCGCATTCCTCAAGACATATGTGAATGACAGGAGTACGGAGCTAGTCATGTCTGATGTGGATATCATGGAATACATTGCTGGACTTGTAAGCGCTCTTCGAGAGGCGGCTGAGAATCTTGATTCAGGTCATTGGCTTCGCTCATATTGTATGTACTTGTGTGGC
>JBBPLM010000102.1:0-20514 GCA_038089795.1 Pulchroboletus neoregius | reverse complement strand
GGTCTTCAATTCTCAGCTTCAAGCCAGTGGTCTCATAATAGATCCTACAATCTCAAATCTCGTCGAAATCTCGTTGGCCCATCGGTGGGACGGCGACTGTCAGACCACCAATTAGCCGTGAGATCACCATTTGTCATGTTCTGTCTCTGTTACCGAGGCAGCCAACCACCTTCTCCCTTTTAGACAGTTCCTCTTCAAGTACCAAATAGCTTTTCCATGGAGGTTCGGCCAATTGACCGTCACCCCGAAGACTAGATTTTATCACCACCAACATCTTTCGCTTCTTTTGGCAGTGCCCGTCGATGAATTCCGTCTACACCTGGGAAAGTCAGTTGACGAGGTATGGTTAATTCCCGTTTGGATCCAGGGTTATTGGACACGTTCTCAAGTTGACCACTTTACGACTTGAACGTGAGCACGGGTTTCTACCTAGATTCCAATTATTATTTTGTCTGATTGATCTCTCTAGACTCCACGATCATATCCGTATCCCACGATTTAATGTCGTGCGCCGCCAACAGGGTCATAGCTGACAATGATCTTGCTCATGCAAACAAACCTTGACTCGAGACAGCAAGGGGGCTTTTCTTATTGTCCCCTGACGGTGACAAGATGGATATATACCCGAATTTGAAGCCTCTGACCCGCTACATGCAAAAACACGCGGTCTATCACGAATTGCGTTCATTAGAACATACTCTTTGGATAGGGGTCCATATAAACCTCAAATTGCTTGACAACGTCTTTGATCTCATCGGACGAGCCTCTTCAAAGTCACGTTAAATCTACTAATCGATATCCCAATTCGCGTTCTCGTGGGTTTCTTTGTTGCTTAAAGTTCAGTGTTCGCTACATGTGCACAAGAGAGCACAGCCGGAGGGCCCGGGAGGATGGCACCCATCGACGACCGATTTGAACTCAGCAACTCCCTACTCAACTCGGACACATGCCCCACATCTGGTAAGGATTCCATACCTCAACATTCGACCCGCCTCCAGTTCTCAAGGATATTCACATAACGCCATTTCTCAAAACTTTGTCTTAGAACTATCGCCGGCCGTCTCGGCCCCCTTGATGCAAACCTTCGTCCTGTGGAGACTGAATTTTCAGTAGCAATTCAATGATCTAAAAATGAAGGATGCGCAGTTTCTTGGTGACGACTTGAGTTTTTTTATCCCCAACCTGGACACTTTGTTAATTACCATTGGAGCCCCCACTCACATGGTGTAGCTTATTGCGTTCGGGTGCAAAACGTCCACACGTTCAAACAAACATTTCGATGTGACCCGATTTTCTCCGATAGCGCGCTTAACGGGGTAGGTAATATCCACCAACGACGCTTGCTCGCCAGTAAATGGTATCCGCTGAAGTTGCAAGCAAGGTCATGGGCAGCCGTAGCTGCTACCTACTTATCTCAGGCAGATTCCTTGGAACATCTAAGAAGTCAGAACTCTAGTCAGCCAGGATCGAGCGGCGGGATGGTATTCGTAAGTCCAGTAAAGTCCGTAGAAGCGCCACGGGGCTAATGAAGCCGGGCCTATCAGCGTGTAAATTCAGTGAGCGGAACGCCTGTCGCCGAGGCTCGGAGGGGATGCGTCCATTGACTCTGGTCAACATTATGCGGCGTCCGACGGCAAAGTTGAAGAAAGAATTGTTGATTCGCCCATGTGAGCCTCGAGCTCTACGATTTACCGTGTCTGCCTGATTTTTATAGTACGCGATCTTTGCTTCTTCTCAGGAACAAATGCGCATGTAGTTGTTAGATGTGTGGGACTTTGCCTGAGTAGCAATCATGGACACTGCAGGGCGGCCTACCTTCATGATCTGTACCAGTAATCAGATAAAACTTTTCCCTCCAAAAGGCGCAGAAGCTTCGTTCTCACGATCTGATAAGCCGGCGCCAATAGTAACTCCCACTCTCATGTAGAACTTGAATTTTTAGACCAGCGTAGCGAGCTCGGTACCGATGTGTTGGTAGCTGCATAAAGTAGTACTGGCTCGGAAGAACTCGGATACAAAGTTGGAATAGCAGTGATGAAGCGAGTGGGCCCAACGATTTAAAAGGTCAGATCAATGCATCAGGACTGCCACCCTGGCATGATTTTCCCCTGCATAATATTGCAACAATGCGAACCGGCCCAAGGCCTTATAACATGTTCTCCAAACTATGAGCAATTAATCTCAGGCAGAGGATCGTTGATGCTACTAGCAAATAACATACAAACTGGCCAACCTTGGATGCTATTCATGTACACTATTCTCGTTGTGCTAGTTAGTAGCAATACCTCTCCCTTTGGTTATCAGTACTTTCCAAGGTTGCACTATATGCTGGTTTTATCCCAATAACTTATAAGCCCTGCGCGTAATGGATGACATTTTTCTGGGGGATGTGACGCTGCGGAAACATTGACTAAATATTTCGGTTCTTCAACAAACTTGAGGTCGCAAGGACTGTACAGTTCGAGGTACTCCACCGCATCGATCGTCAGTATGTACAAGTGAGTCTAAAGTGACCTTCAACGCACGCGCCCTGAAAACAATCGAAATTACCAGTTGCGAGCGGGTCTCCGGACCACTTGAACAGATATGCTGGACAAACGGCAGGCTCGAAACCCCGATTTGTCCCCGGCCCGATAATTCGAAGGGTAAAGCATCTGGTAACTTCTTCAATACGCCATAAGTGAGAGCATACATGGGGCTCAAGAGGTTAACGGTACCGGAATTTTCATTTCGGAGACGGGCATCATATCCCTTGAGTAGGGGGCTAGATCCGTGCGGGAGAGTCGCTCTGGGGATGCCACATATGGTGATGGATCGAAGTAAGGTCGGACAGAGCAGTTGCTGCAACGACAACTTATAGAAAGCCAAAGTCTAAAACCAAACCATAACGTCGGCGTGGGACGACGTATACCGGATGATTAGTACAGGAGATCCCGCGACGACGACGACGCCCTTGGCCATTCTGAGTTGTCTGAAAGAGAACAAGGGTATGCTCGGCAGCCCGGCAAGAAGATGCCGTGAGGTCAATTCCTCGGAGATTGAAGCGGAATCTGAAAGCGGCTTCGCTTGGGTTGTGCAGGCAGAGTGGCTTTGATGCGCGTTCGCAGATACTCTCCTCTTCCTCCACCACTTTTCTAACGCGGCCATGAGCCATCAGGCACGTCCTTCGTTGGTGCTGGCGCCATCAGTAAATACTACTACGTATGTTTTTTCAATGTTTATAAACTACAGGTTCATGTACTAACGCGTCGGTCTGTGAACCAGCGTGGTGACCACGACAACAACGACAACCACGTACGCCCCTATCCAATTGCCACCCCTACCCCCGCCAACGGAGCCCAAGAACCCGAAGGATTATCCTTTGTTACACGCCAATTTACCCGCATCCCTTCGGAGATTCTCACTCGTCTTTCCAGGAGGCACTCACGCTACCTTCCGAGACGGTGAAGATGGCGAGGAGGAGATGCAGGAAGAAGAACTAGTTGCGAGCGGGGCTGGTTGGAGGATGCTCAAACCCGAGGAAACGGCCGAACAGGGCAAGGTGGTTGGTCTTGTCGAGGCGGTCGAACGCTTTGGTAGAAAGCGATCACACGGAGTTGACAACATGATGGAGGGAGTAGAATCAACGATGGAGCGAGAGGCGCTTACGCCTCCGAGAAAGAAAGCGAGACCAACACATATTCCTCCAATCACGACGATGAATGCCGCGGCGCCACCTTCGCCTCTCCCATCTCCCCATGGCTCACCATCACCACAGTCAATCTGGCCTTCTGCACCCCCAAGCGGTGCCTCTTCACCGCATCCGCAGCTCCCGCTCCAACCCGATCTCGCTCTTACCACACTTCTGACGCTCCCATCACTGTTGACACAATTCGCAAATCTGCCGCAGCAGCTACAATCGCATTTTCTGCTTACTCTTATACGGCATTCTCCATTACCGGTTCTACGGACCCTGCATTCTGTTTTAACCCCGACTTTGGCGCGGGATTTCTTGACACGGCTTCCCCCAGAGCTTGTATCACACATCCTCAGTTACCTCCCATACTCGACGCTTGCACGAGCTTCACGAGTCTCAAAATCCTGGCGTGCTATCATCGATTCAGACCCAGTGCTTTGGAGAGACCTTCTCAAGAGCACAAAAATCTGGTTCGGAGGAGATAGTGAGCGAGCATTCGCACGCTCTATCTATGCGCGTCGTTTGGTCGAAGTTCGTAAAATACCTTCCACTCTTCCACTTCCTCACCCATACAAATTACTCTTCAAATCGCGACACCTTACTCGCACACGCTGGGTAACAAACGAGATGCCCAAACATCATACATTCCCTGCCCATGGCACTTCTGTCGTGACTTGTCTATTGCTTTCGCACGGGCGTATCATATCGGCATCAGATGATCACTCGATACATGTTTATTCGCCAGTAACGGGCGAGCTTTTGCAATCCTTGGACGGTCATAATGGCGGCGTCTGGGCTTTAGCGGCCACCAAAGACACACTCGTCAGCGGTTCAACTGATCGCACCGTTCGGATTTGGAACCTGGCCACTGGACGATGTACACATGTATTTGCCGGGCATACAAGTACCGTTCGTTGCCTTGCTATTGTCAAACCCGAATGGGTTGAAGTTGAAGGTGAAGGCGGTGTCATATCTAGGGAGAGATGGCCGAAGCGATCTGTAATCGTGACTGGGAGTCGTGACCACTCCTTACGGGTCTGGTCATTGCCTCGTTCAAGTGACCCTGAGTATCAATGGATGGGTGCGGATGTCGACTTGTCGGAGGTAGGTTGCTGTTGGTGACGTCCGTCCATGTCTCATGCGTTTTTGTTTCAGGAGGACATTGATGAAAACCCATATCATAAGTTGCATCTCGAAGGTCATGATCATGCAGTCCGAGCCTTAGCCGCTCGTGGTCGTACTCTTGTATCTGGCAGCTACGACTGTACCGTGCGCATATGGGACATTGTTACGGGCGAGTGTAGATTGATCTTGGTTGGCCATACTCAAAAGGGTAGGCTGTTCCGTGTCTCCTACTTTAAGATCCTTTCGTATTTATGGCATCTCCAGTGTACAGTGTCGTGTTGGACCTCAACCGTAATATCGCATGTTCAGGGTCCATGGATGGGACCGTTCGCATCTGGAATTTGCGCAATGGGCAATGTCAACATACACTGACAGGGCATACTTCCCTTGTCGGTTTACTTGGCCTTTCACCGTCTTTCCTCGTCTCCGCCGCAGCCGACTCCACACTGCGTATTTGGGATCCGGACACTGGTGAACTGCGCCACACCCTTGCTGCCCATGCCGGTGCCATCACATGCTTCCAACATGATGAGTTCAAAGTTCTTAGTGGGTCCGATGGAACGTTGAAGATGTGGAATATTCGTGATGGAACGGTGGTGCGAGACCTGCTCACTGGAATTAATGGTGTATGGCAGGTTGTCTTCGAGGGTAGGTGCTGCGTGGCAGCGAGTAACCGCAATACGACAACTATGCTCGACGTCTGGGACTTTGGGACCGAAGGCGATGATGACTGGATTGGAGAACCGCCCGGTGGGATATACGATGACGATACGGAGGAGGACAGTGAAATAGAGGGGCAAGCGGATGGCGATGCAATGGAACAGGATATCGAGATTGACCCATCGGAGCAATTAACGGAGCAAGGTGGACCACTCCGCGATATTGTCAACGATAACGACTCCTCACGCATTCTATCTGACACAGAGGACGAGTCGATGGAGCGAGGTGACGGGGTTGGGAACTCAAAGTTGGCGACCCGACAGACGAATCCTCATCTCAGCAGAACGCTGGCAGGGGAGAATTCACTGAGGCGGAGTAATCCTCTCCCTTTGGATGGTATACCTGCACGTTTGCCGATGAACGAGACGCCGACGCGACCAAGGATACGGCCAGCCACAAGAAATGGCAGTAGACGATAACATTCTCTTCATGCACTGTGGCACATGGTCTCTGACTCTGAGCAGAGTCGCGTAGTTCGGTGTGTCAGGTTATTTTTCGTTGCAGCTGATTTGGACGTTTCTTGCCACATTCTTTGGGGAAACCGTTCGTTGACTTTTCCATGGGGGTACTCTCCCGACTCGTTCGTTAGGGATGATTTTTATGTTGGACGGCTTGTACGGCAATTGTGCGGTGTTCGGATTACAAAGTAGTCGTGGGAAATAGATGACTGTTATGTATGGAGACCGGCCATTCCCGACGCCGCAAGGCTCAAACTTGAACGACATCGATGGACTCCTTCGATAATTTCCAGTGCGATTCTGCCTCATCTTACGGCGGCGCTCACAGCGTTGTCGACGATAACTCCTCCGTTTACACCGCGACCACCAACCCCCCGGTTGATCTCACCAGCCTTTCTATCACTGACGATCGTTCTCTGGTTGCTTCCACAGACCGCAACGGCCACCATCACCACACCTCACGTTCTACGATAGACGAGGATTTTGATGCTGTCCTGGACGACTTGAAGGATGAAGGCTCCGTCGATCTACCGCCGCACGCCTGCAGGTGTGCAAACCGTCTCGCTTCAACTACCTGTAGCGGCTAATAACTGTTATCTAGTTACTGTGGAATTCATTCCCCAGCGTCGGTTGTCAAGTGCCTTATTTGCTCCAAATGGTTCTGCAACTCTCGCGGAAACACTTCTGCGTCACACATCGTCAATCATTTAGTCAGGGCCAAGCACAAGGAAGTGATCCTGCACGCCGAGAGTCCACTTGGTGAAACAACTCCAGAATGCTACAACTGTGGTAGCAAAAATGTGTTCATGCTGGGATTTATACCTGCGAAGAGTGATACCGTCGTCGTTTTGCTATGCCGGTACGGCCATCTATTTAAACCATTTTCCTACCCTCACCCACCTCTTTAGTCAACCTTGCGCAGCAACTACGAAAGACATGTCGTGGAACGCCGCCCTCTGGGCCCCGTTGATCGACGATCGTTCCTTTCTCTCCTGGTTGGTGAAACCTCCTAGCGAGACCGAACAACTTCGTTCCCGTCAGATCTCCTTTAATCAAATCAACCGGTTAGAAGACCTATGGCGCGAAAATGCCAATGCCACACTTGAAGATTTAGAGAAGCCTGGTGTCGATGACGAGCCACAATCGATTCTGATGCGATATGAGGATGCTTACCAATACCAGAACATCTTTGGCCCCTTGGTCAAGATAGAAGCGGATTACGACAAACGACTCAAGGAGAGTCAAACCCAGACGGACATCACTGTGCGTTGGGATCTCGGTTTGAACCAGAAGAGGGTAGCATGGTTCTACTTGCCGAAACTTGAGAGTGGTGAAGTGAGGCTTGCGGTGGGTGACGAGTTGAGGTTGAGGTATCAGGGTGAGTTACACAAGGCTTGGGATGGAGTCGGTCATGTCATCAAAATACCGAACAGTAGGTCAAACCCCCACGGTTTTGTTCTTCATCGGCTGATCATCTTCTCAGACGTATCTGACGAAATCGGATTGGAGCTGCGAAGAACAGAGGGAGTTCCCACTGAACTTAACCACGGGTTTTCAGCCGATTTCGTCTGGAAGTCAACAAGCTTCGATCGAATGCAACTGGCCATGAAGACATTTGCAGTAGACGAGAAAAGTGTGAATGGTTATATCGTAAGCAGGGTTGAGAGTTTATTAAGTGTTTGCTAACGCGTAGAAATAGTATCACAAACTTTTGGGTCACGAGGTGGAACCCCAGGTTCTTCGGACTCAGATGCCCAAACGCTTCTCTGCGCCCGGACTCCCAGAATTGAACCATTCGCAGATGTATGCGGTTAAAAGCGTCCTCCAGAAACCACTTAGCCTTATTCAAGGCCCTCCCGGAACCGGCAAGACGGTCACCTCTGCGTCAATCGTCTACCATTTGGCGAAGATGAACCCCGGTCAAGTGCTCGTCTGTGCACCCTCCAACGTTGCCGTGGATCAATTGACGGAGAAGATACATGCCACAGGCTTGAAGGTTGTCCGTCTTACAGCTAAATCCCGTGAGGCTCTGGATTCTAGCGTTGCGTTCTTGACTTTGCACCAGCAAGTCGCAAACAGCACTACTCATGTTGAGCTTCAAAAGCTTATCCAATTGAAGAACGAACAAGGAGAGCTGAGCTCGAACGATGAGCGCAAATACAAGACCCTCATCCGGCAGTGCGAGAAGGAGATCCTGAGTGCGGCAGATGTGATTTGTTGTACATGTGTTGGTGCTGGTGATCCAAGATTGAGCAAGTTCAAGTTCAGAACCGTCCTTATCGATGAGGCGACCCAAGCTGCCGAGCCAGGTATGTCTTGCAACACTTTTCTGTGATCAAATACTTATCCTTGATGCCAGAGTGCATGATTCCTCTTGTCCTTGGTTGTAAACAAGTTGTCCTGGTTGGCGATCATCAACAACTCGGGCCAGTCATTATGAACAAGAAAGCTGCTCGTGCTGGCCTCACACAGTCACTTTTCGAGCGTCTCGTTGTCCTTGGCAACCGCCCAATTCGACTTCAAGTTCAGTATCGTATGCACCCGTGTTGCTCGGAGTTCCCGTCCAACATGTTTTATGAAGGCACATTGCAGAATGGAGTTACTGCCCCTGAGCGTCTCCGCAAGAATGTCGACTTTCCCTGGCCTGTTCCTGACACTCCAATGTTCTTCTACCAGAACCTGGGACAGGAAGAGATATCGTCTAGTGGGACATCTTTCCTTAACAGGTAAGTAGCATTTGAATGTTCCTGAGATGCGTTTATATACTATTTACAGGACAGAAGCCTCGAACGTGGAGAAGATTGTCACGAAATTCTTCAAATCTGGTGTTGTTCCTGCGCAGATTGGTATCGTTACACCATATGAAGGACAACGCTCCTACATCGTCAACTATATGCAATTCAATGGCTCGCTCAAGAAGGACTTGTATAAGGAGATCGAGGTTGCCAGTGTGGACGCATTCCAAGGGAGAGAAAAGGACTATATCATCCTCAGTTGTGTTAGGAGCAACGAGCACCAAGGGATCGGTTTCCTGAACGACCCTCGCCGATTAAACGTCGCTCTTACTCGCGCCAAGTATGGCATTGTCATTCTTGGGAATCCCAAGGTTTTGAGCAAGGTAAGCTACATGAGATATGCACGCCTAGGTTGCTCAATTCTCCACCCACAGCACCCCCTTTGGCATTACTTGCTTACTCATTACAAGGAGAAGAGCTGTTTGGTCGAAGGACCACTTAACAACCTCCAACCAAGCATGATCCAGTTCAGCAAGCCCCGCCGCGCTCTCAAGATGGATTCGTTCCGCCGACACGAGACCAACGCGCGCGAGTATTTGCCCAGCAGTGGCACTGGACGCTCCGGCACCCCCAGCCGCTTCGACACCAATTTCTATCGTACCCATGACGCTCTTGCGTACATTCCTTCTGACGTACAGTCCTTGCGCTCACAGGCAACCTACTCGTCCGGTCTTCCTGTGTTCGCCGCCACTGGGGGTTTCCCTCCTGGTGTGCCTCGTGGGCCTGGCGGTGTGGGCAAACGCAGCACTTACGGAAGCTACGCCAGTTCCATTATTTCTCAGGATGCTGGCCCCCCTAGCAGCGCCAGTATTGGCGGTGGTGGCTCGCTGGCATACTCCCAGTCAGATCGCCTTCGCAGACGTGGTTCGTTCTCCTCGGCAGCTGGAACCGATATGGGAAGCATGAGTGGATATGACTACAAGAGTCAGGACGGGACGACGGATGCGGACGACATGAAGAGCCAATACACTGGGACCCAGTCCGGTGTCACTGTGTTCTAACGTCGTGTGGTGCTGACGACTACTTTGATCCGGTATAGCTCAATGGGTTTGAGCGACTTCCGTGGCCCCGTCTTCGCATCTGGCCGAACGTCGGCATGCACTTGCTTGCGAGGGTGCATTTTGTGACCTATCGGCATTAGTCAACCTTTTTGTTGCAAGCAACCGCGTTCTCGGTACTCCCATCGTCCGTCCTTCTACACTGTCCGTTGTCGCAACGGCAAGATAGCTTACTTGTTGGCAATTCTCATGGAAAAGACTGTCATCATCTTTTCCAGCTGGGCATATCGTCATGCACATTATGCTAATTATGTGCTAATCGATATGATTCCAACTCCTGCGTAGTTAGAAATATTCCTGTATGGATGGTTATGAACATGTGGTCAGCAGGAAATATTAACCAGGCTTGTCGACTGAACTGTTGCCGCAGTAGACAATACAAAAGGCTGTGTCAAATCAACTGAGGAATGCACTGCTATGACCGTCAGGCTTTGCCTTTGCCCCTCCTGGGACCGGCAGAAGTATCCTCTGAAATAGCTCTCCGGTGTGACGAAGGAGGTGCCGACTGAGCCATATGTTGCACCTGCATAGCATCCTCTGCTGGCAACATGCGCGCTTGTGTGAAGAACAGCTTGGCGTCTCTCTCCGCAATGTTCTCGATGTAGTACGTGTTACCTAGCATTAGCTTTTACATTTGGAAAGCGCCGGAAGGGTGGGTGCTACACGAACCTCGGGGAACGAGAAACATCCCACCAGTGGTGATGATGAAGCTAGTTTCATGTATGAAAACCGACACAGCGCCTTGAATCACATAAAACACCTACAAAGAAGTTGGAGGTTTACGAAAGCCAACGGCGAAGAAAAAAAGAGCGCTCTACGCACGTATGTGTTATCTTTGGTAGACTTGCTTGGTTTCTGGGATTTTGGAGGTATATGCATTTGGCCAGCCGCGATGAACTCGCCCTCCCCAAAGATCTTTTGGAAAAACCAATTACTGTTTGCGGCTTGTTTGGGGTCAATCATACTGGCCAAGAATGCAACACCTGGACGGGTCCGAAGTTCAAGTTAGCCTTTTGACCGTGCCAAGGTTTAGTTTGATGTAGTCCTTACGTCGCGAGACTTCCTCTTGCGTGTCATAATCAATAACAGTCGTATTGGTAGGTGTGTTTTCGTCCCAACCCTCCTCTGGGTTGAACGGAGTGTCCCTCCCTTTGCTCTTGCCTCGGACACTTGTTCCACGTTTACGCTTTCCTGCCTTGCCAAGAGGTTTAACTGGCTCCTGAGGGAGGCGTACGATTTCCTTGATCTGGGGAACGAGAACCAGACCAGAATCACGCCGCCCATAGACAACTCTCTCTTGCCGCCACCATTCCAAGGGCTTGTAACGGTGGCGTTGTCCACGTCGTACCCCTTCCGGGGTAGGGGAATCTGTAATTGTTTGAGTCAAGGACGCATACACCCGCCACGTAATACGCACGCTGGATAGGGGTTTTAATGACGCGTTTCTCTGGTCGTGGCTTTTTGGACTTGACTGGCTCTTTCCTCGGCTTCTTTGCTGGTGGAATATTATCTTCATCATCTTGCGCGCTCTCCGCCTCTTCGAGACCTTGTGCGATGTCATCTTCTAACCCGTTTGCATCGAATGGTCCAGGATTTGGTTGTTCATCTTCTTCGACTGGATCTGCTCTCCGCTTGCCCTTGTCAACCCCTTTAGACTGTGCAACGACTTCTTCCACCTCTTCTTCCTCTCCTGCGTCCTCCGGACTGGCTTCAGGTGTTCGTGATCTCGGGGGGCTGTCGTTGGGTTGTGGAGGATCGAAGTCGTCAAACGCTCCCGGGTTTGCATAATCGAATTCAGGCGCTGGAGTTGGTTCCTGTGCAACAAATGACCTTGAGAGAGCCGATGGACCTCGCCCATTCGTCGACGATCGCACGGATGGATGCGACTTTGGAGAAGGGATTTGATCATAATCGACTTCGGACATGCGCGTAAGGGAGCGGGAAGTAATAGGTCGCCTCGAGCTGTCGGGAGCATATACGGGGTTTGCGTTCGTAAAGTAAGCCAGGGGACTTCCCTGATTGCCTGTAAGATACCGAACATGAGCTTGGTACACTTACGCTGGTCTGCTGCTGCTGCTCACTCTCTGCCAAATCCATAGACATCTCGCCATCTTCGTCTACGGGAGATGCGATAGACACACGCTTCTTCTTAGACTTGATACGTGGGGGTGAACGATTGTCGGCTTGCTTTATGACTTGGTCAAAGGGCTCGAACTCGTCCGAGTTTCTGTCGACATAGGCGACTGCCATCCCTGTTTTCTTGCCGCGAGCGGGATCGTCGGCGCGGAAGGGGATGTGTTGTCTTGGAGGACCTCTTCGTGTGCCAAAAGAGGACTTTCTACGATCTGTGTACTCTCGCGGCATTGTTAGATCGTCGATGTCGTCGTCGTCGTCGGTGGCGGCGAGCTCGATGGAACTCGATGTTTGTGGGAAACCAAACAAGGTGTCGCGGCGACGCGTTAATCAGTCACGTTATGTCACGCGATATATTGTCACGTTAATATGGTACGCTATGGAGTGGTTGACTTTGCCATGGCTGACTTGAGTAGAGACAGCGTCGTGCCATGGCGTATCTTCTTCTTCTTCCTCGCCCCCGCCTTGCTCACCGCAGCCTGGGTCGTCAACTCCTCAACACTACGCGGTGGCTCTGCAGCAATGTACTCGGGCGAGCCAGGCGGATGCGGGTTGCTCCGGAAGTGAGACTGCTCATCCCAAACCCTCAAGTCCATGTCCACTCTTGCCGCTTTCAACCCCTGCCTCTGCCCTACGACGACGGGCCAACCCTTGACGTCCACTTTCTGTGGCCTGATCATGACCTCACCTGTGTGGTTGGGGTCGTCCCAGACGAGAGGCCGTGCCAACCCAGCGTGTTTTCTCTGCACACGACCGGCCATCCCAGCGAACGATGCCACATAGTACATCATGTTTCTGTCCTTGCCCTTCCAATCATCCGCCAAGCGACCTTTGCGCTCCTTGGTCATCAAAAATGTCTGCAGTGGTGAATATTGGGCGTAGCTCAACCCGCCGGATGTGTGTGGGAGGTGCTCGATCTCCCTGCTACGGGGATTGGATCGGCGTTGTCGCGAGAACTGAGCAGCGATGAGATCGTGCCACGGGGTAGATGACTTGTTCAAGTTGCAGAGCTGGTAGGAGGTGACGCCGTCGACTGGCTCACGAGCTATCCGCTGCTGGAGGAAGGTATTCCTGCAAGCACGTATTTTTCCAAGATACTGTGCAAACTCCTTGCGGGTCATGGTTTCAAGGTTAGGGATGTATGGTTGTCGCCAATGATCTGGGCTCTGTGTTTGAGGAATGTAGTCGGAGTCGAGGATGTGCTCCTCGGCTGAGTCCTCTCCGAACCAAGGTTTCTGGGGAGTTATTTTGAGTTCGACCCAGTTCTTGACCCACAATGCCTGTGGTTCTGCAGAGTTCCATTCTGTCTGGTACTCTGGTGTATCGACGTTCTTTACGGTGATGTAGGCCCCGCGACGACGGAGAGGGAGGGGACGTTTGAAGCCCCAATGACCACGGTGGGCATCACCGCCGTGTGTTGTGTAGACCTGGCTGATGCGAGGATCGAAGGAGGAGAACTTGGAGTGCTTGAGGAGTGTCCCAAAGGTGGAACGGGTCAGCGGTGAGGAAGGCATCTTTGAACCTACGCGACTCGATGGTTTTTTTTTTTTTTGGGCGAAGACCGGCATTTTCCGGATGAGTATATAAACCGACGCGTTTGAACAGAAAACACGACGACGTCCAAATTACCGTTTATCCTCCCAACGTCAAGGATGGATGGTCCAGACAAACGTCGCAGACGAATACCTTTGGGCCGTCTCAAAAACAATCTTTGCTGATGTTCCTCCCATTGGTCGAGGGATCAGGACGCAGGATCACCTGGAGATGTCCACAGCGTTTATTACATGTACCAGTAGAATGCTAATAGTGAGTTTTTGTTCCCACCGAGCGTGTCTTGTCTGAACAGTCTCCCAGTTTACACGCGTGGGTGAGTGACTATGCTTTTTATTGCGTCGAGGCAAGAACACCAAGGATGAATAACCTGGTAAAAGAACACATCCCGCCCGCGAGGGTCCCTCTTTGAGAGGGTGTCGTCCCGAGGTTCTCACGGAGCCAGCGGCAGTTGGAGGTGGATGTGGAGTTAAAGGCGAGGCTGAGGTGTTCTGCTGTCGTCTTTCCCTGTCATCTGGTTCGCCATTGAGCTGACACCTTTTCTTGTTTGCCAGCTATCCTTGTAAAAATGTATTCTGTAGCTATCGTAAATGGAATGGAATTGCTGCTAGTGTTGATGGATCACGCGAAGTTGGTTGTCCTGCCAAGACGGTCGGTCACCAGCCGAGTGGCGGGTAGTCAGGATTTTCGTCGTCTCTTTCCTTCTTTTTCGCGCGCGATACCTTTGCGCCCTCCAAAAACCAACACTCGTCTACGACACCCGTTCGTATTCGAGTACCGTCTTTTTTCTTTTTTTCTTTCTTTTTTCCTTCCCATTTCACCAACGGAACAACTTGGGTCGCTTATTTTTGGCCTTTTCCGTTCTCATCACACTTCCCCTGCAGTTCACCGCTTTCTTCTGTCCCCAGATCGCGTCTTTGGGAGGTATGCACTCCTTCTTCTCTCTACCGCAGCTAAACTGATAAATTACTCTCCCTAGTCATCTTTCCGAACTCAAAGTGAACCTTGCCTTCCCCTCACTCTCTACCCCGTATTGAGTCCAGACCCTGCAGTGCTTTCCCCTTCAAATGAAATGTACCACCGCACGTACCCATCAGTTCGTTCCGTGCCTTCATCCCCAAATATTTCCGCCATACCCTCCCCAAGTCCCCGTCTAGCTCCTCTCCTCCCACCTGCCGCCCTTGATAACTTGTCAAGTAAATCATCAGGTCTCCTACTCAATCAGTCCCCTGTCGACGTATCGCCAGAGGTTCGCGCGGCCTCCAAACACCCAACATTTTGCGGAATGCCCTTGAAATATGTATCGTCAGTGCCAGACTCCCTCATCCTGACCAGCCACCAACTAAAACTTGTTCAAGGCTCGTCACCCTTGCTGTGCAGAATGCGTCATTGTCCATCGTGATGCATTATTCACGGGTCTCTACCCCAGCACATTTGTCATACTCTCCAGCCTCAGCTGTCCTTATGGGCGAAGTTCTAAAGGGTTCAATATCCTTCTTGATCGCACTCTGGAGAGCTATGGATGCAGATCTACCATTGTCTTCTCGCAAGTCTTTCGGGGGTATCCTTCATTCCCTTGCTCCCTGGTCCGCCCCCTTTCGTCAAGTTTGCAGCGAGATATTCAGCACAGATTGTTGGAAGCTCTCAATTCCCGCCCTACTTTACGTCGTCCAGAACTCCCTCCAATTCGTTGCCATCGGGAACTTGCCTGTCGCCTCCTTCCAAGTTGCATATCAGATGAAGATTTTGACCACCGCCGCATTCTCCGTCGCACTTCTTCGGAGGAAACTCTCGTCAACAAAGTGGCTCTCACTCTTCTTCTTGGCCATCGGTGTTGGTATCGTTCAAGTCCAAACTTCCACCTCCAACACCGTCCCAAGAGAAATTCGTGTGGGCAGCGCTCACGACGCAGCACCACTCCATATCCATATCATGAGCCCACTCAAAGGCTTTGGTGCCGTCACAGCCGCTTGCTTCACCTCTGGTCTAGCCGGAGTGTACTTTGAAATGGTGCTCAAGAATTCAAAGGCCGATCTATGGGTACGGAACGTCCAGCTCTCCTTGTTTTCCCTCCTCCCGGCTATCGTACCCATCTTGTACGCCCCTCAGTTCCCCACTTCCGACGGTCTCATCGGCTACCTCTTCCGCAACTTTGGCGGCTGGGCGTGGGCTACTGTAGCGATCCAGGTCTTTGGTGGCCTCGTTACGGCAATCGTCATCAAATATTCGGACAATATCCTCAAAGGCTTTGCCACGTCCATCTCCATCATTCTTTCCTTCCTTGCGTCGGTGGTGCTTTTCGACTTTCATGTCACGCCCTCATTTATCATTGGAGCTTCCACTGTACTTGCTGCCACTGCGATGTACAACCAGCCAGCACCCAAAGCGTCTCACACCGTCATTTCCTCAGGACGCCAAACACCTTTTCCAGACCTCTCTCTCAGCAAAAAGGATCCCATCCTTGGGGAATTTCCTGTCAAGAAGCCATCGCCATTTGGGAGCCCTCGAGGTATTGCGTCTGCCCTTGGACTAGGCGACAAGTCAGGATCACTGGTAGAGAACGAGTACTTTTCGGAGATGGAACCGACGTCTCGGTATCTCAACGCACCTTACGGCTCGCCCTTCCCATCGCGCGCTCCCACTCCCAGACCAGAAGAGCGACTGTGATCCGTCATGGACACACCGGATAATTGAACACTTTACCATACGACTTCTAACGTGATGACCAGATATACCCCGTTCTATTAGACGTTTGCAAGCCTATCTACCAACTATTGCTCGGCAACTACCTCCTACGTTGCGTAGTATCGACCCAATCCCAAGCAAGCGCAAGCGAAATTTATTTCACTTATATAACGTTGTTAACGCCTACCACGGTTCCATATCGCTTTGCATCAGATCCCTTTCTCGCTGTTGTCATACTTGCGGGCATCCTCGTGCGTTCTTCCGTTTCATTCGCGTGTGCATTCTCTACGTTCTTTCTTGGTTTTATTCCCCCTTCAACTTTTTACTATCCCGTTATTCCAACGTACGAAGACCCGTGGGCACTCGATGATATCCTTCCTAGAGTAAGACGTTCGCTGGCATTTTATTCCGGTGTTGGCTGTAATATCCTTTAACCTTGGACCAAAAAATAAACCGAATCGAGATCACATGAGAGAGCACTGCCACATATACACCAACGATGCAAACCAACGACGTGTACAACGGGCGGGAGGCAGAAGTAATAGCCCAAGTATGTACTGTTATCCCATGTCTCGCATCGTTTTCATCCGGGATCATCCCAGTTTAATGACGGCTATTCGTATTCGAAAACAAAACTAGACGCGAGTCTTCGCGAGTTGCTACTAGACCGCAAGCCAGTCAAATCAGTCAAAGCACAAGTGAACGTGAAGAAAGACGACGTGGACTTTATCGTACGCGCATTACGATGTCGACGCAAATTCTGTGTCTGACCGCGTCTTCAGGTGAAGGAATTTGACATCTCCCAAGCACAGGCAGAAAAAGCACTGTCTGAACATGAGGGTGATCTTGATAGGACTCTGCGCGCTCTGGTCGCTAGTTAGTTGATTGTATTTTGCCATCACACCGAGTAGAAGAATGGCTACCGCTAGAATAGTTGGCATGATGTGATCTCTCTGGAAACCGCTGTCATGTCGATCGACTTGGAATGGCACAAACTCGACGCGTCTCTCGCAAAGACGCTTGTCAACATCCTCAACAGACAGCTCACCAACACCCCACGACCGTCCTTTATCGGTCCGGTCGAAATCACAGGACTCGACTTTGGCACGAACGTGCCCGACGTCGAGCTCGTGGACCTGCGCGACATCCATCGCGATTTCCTCGAAGATGATTCAGACGCAGAGTCTTCCGAGCAGGACAATGTCAAGGTGACAGAGCGTGTGGAGGAAGAGGAGGAGGAGGAAGAAGGAGAAGACGAAGAGGGGTTCGAGTGGGTATCGCGAAAGGCGTCGCGACGTGGACTGGCAGAGGACACACTGGCCTACCACCATCTCCCGCCACACGTCCGGTACGGACGAGGACCGGCGATGGACGTCTTTACGTCGACGCCTGCGCTGTACCCCGGGGGCTCACCGAGGGATATGTGGAACACGGGGGTGATGCCGATGCATATGATGAACATGAGCCTGCCGAGCTTGCGCGATTTCAGACCCGCCCTCGCGTCGTCGTCTGCTGTGTTTCACCCTGGTCCCCTCACGTCGTCCCCCAAGACGAGTTCGGTCTACGAATCGTCGTCTGTAGCTGTTGGCCATCCGACGACGCGGCATGCGTCGCCCTCACCAGGCCCGTCGCCGGACTCGTCACCAGATGAACAGCAGACACGGCCAGATCTCCAGTTGCACCTCTATTTGAATTGGCATTCGAATCTTCGCTTGACGCTCACGACCTCGTTGCTCATCAATTACCCCTCCCCATCTTTCATGTCACTCCCGATCAAACTCTCCGTGACCGGTCTCGTGTTCAATGGCGAAGTTGCTGTGGCGTATGAAGGCAGTCGTGGTCGTGTTCATATCTGCATACTGGACGAATCGGACCCATATGGGCCTGCTTGTCGACGAGAACGGAGCCAATCGAGTACACCACCCGACATGGATGACGATACGGGCGGGAAACGAGAGGGAAAGCCGCTGCCGATCGGTCAGCGTTTATTGCCATCTATATTGATCGAAAGCGAGATCGGTCAGGCGGACAAACATGTGTTGAAGAATGTGACGCGGGTCGAGCGATTCATTCAGGATGTCATACGGAAAACTGTCGAGGAGGAGCTGGTGTTTCCAAACTTTCATACTCTCGTTATGGGTGACCGACCATGATAGCATGCTGTGTAGAAATACAACGTAGGTGTACAATGCGTACATGTCATACAAGTGACTTGCTCATGTATGGGCCATCGAGTTCGTAGCCAAGTTTGCGATAATAGTCTCGCGTGCCAACCCCTGCAAATGCCGTGTCAACGCAATCATTCGTTGAACAAATAACAGCTTACCCGAAATAACAGCCAGTTTTACACTTCCATGTTCTTCCTTTGCTATCCGTTCCGCTTCCTCCATCAATAATGTTCCAAAACCCTGATGCTGGAACTTGGTCGGATCACGACCATGCACCGGCACGGCTGTCCCGTAAACGTGTAGTTCTCTCACTATACTCGACCCACCCTCTGCGCCTTCCTTGCAAACTAGCTCCGGTCTGAACGTACCTTCATCTGAACATTTACGGAGACGCAATAGCCCAACGAGAATATCTCTTTCAGGGTCTTCATAAGACAGGAATGTTTCCCATCCACCATTTGCCGCGTAGTCCCGACGAAGAAGCTCCACCGATTCTGGTCGAACCTTGTGGTGGATTTCGTGGATCTAAGGCAAAATCTGTGGCACACTGGCATTGATAATATGAAAAGGACTTACACCGACTTCACGGAAACGTACATCTCGACATTCTGCACCAAAGTCCTTCATACGATTTAGAGCGAGCTCCCGCAAGTTCCCCGAGTTTTCACAACCGCTCGTTACAAGAGGGAGTGGAATATCTCTGCAAATGGATCCGTATGACGTCCTATCCCAAGAACGATGTCATTCACCTCTGGACCCGGTACACTCTCGTCCACGGAGGGACCAACGCAAGAATACGAGCGACGACGTCGACCAAAACATTCGGCGTGTAATTCTTGTATCGCCCAGTGCGCCAAAGCTCGTACAGACCGGTCCCACGAATCACCAGTGTCGGATATATTTTAAGACCATCGCTTCTAAAAGCAGGGTTTTCGAAGTACTCCTTGAATTGTTCGAGGTCTCTTTCGAGTCCAACATTTGGGAGATCGGGCATCATGTGTGCGACAACCTTGAATCCAGCATCTTTTGCGAGATGAAAAGATTCGGATACAGCGCGAACTGTGTGTCCACGGTTGGTATCCCTCGCGACATCCTCGTAAACGGACTGTACTCCGATCTCTAGACGAGTGCATCCGTAACGAAGCATCTGACTGCAGTTAGAAGAACTCAGATGTCATCTTTGGTCGAGGTCAGAAATTAGGCTTGCCTAAGATGAGGACGGAGGCAATAGTCTGGTCGAGTTTCGATGGTGATACCAATCGCCTTTGATTTGCTCTGCTCCGAGTAACGAACTGCTTCATCGACGTCCAGACCGGTAAATCCTGAGAGGGCATTGTGTAGCTGAGCGATAAACTTTGTGCGATAGTCCTCTGGCATGCTCATGAACGTGCCGCCCATGATGATAAATTCGACCTGGATAGCGTAGCTCGAAATGGGCATCCACAATCGAGAATAACCACACGCACCTTGTCAACACTGTGACCAAGGGCTTTCAATTGCTCGACGCGGCCGCGCGTTTGTTCATACGGGTCATAACGGGCTCGGATGGCACGCATACTCGTGGGCTCGTACCCAGTGTAGCTCTGCGTGCTGTAGTCGAAATCGGAGTCAGGTCCACCTGGGCAATATCTGTGTAGGACGTCAAGGATCATGAACAGTTTCGATCTCAAACTCACTCACACACAGATATTTCCTGTCATGGCGATGTGCGGACATCGATGGGGTTTGCACATGACCGCGACCACCGCAATCTGAGGAATAGACGGATAAGCAACGTGTCGGATAGGCGGTGTCGTGGAACAAGCGCACCCCACTTGCTGTCCGTATCGGTCTTGCGCGGAGCTTTGGGAGGAGCGCCTTCTTGTAGTCGTCCGGAATCGCGCTGATAATGTCGACGAGTCTGGGGACGCCTCCAAAGCCAAACTTTTTCGACATCTTGGCGCGAAGCTCATTGAGAGACACAGTTTCGTTGGCGTCCTGCGATTTGATCAACTCTGCTGCGATCGCCGAGGTGACTCGGAGCAGAATCTCGGCCTGTGATGGGCCTCCGAAGGAGTGTTAATCGAGAACAAGGGAAGGCGTTGGAGAGTATTTACCATCAGTTTTGGTCCCGACGACCATCTCTGTTCGTTTTGTTTCGGGATG
>JBBPLM010000101.1:18335-28364 GCA_038089795.1 Pulchroboletus neoregius | reverse complement strand
GTTCCTGGAGCGAATCAGCTTGTAAATCCAAGTGACGGTAAACGAGTCATCATACGGGGTATTCCGTTCCCTTCACGAGTAACACGCGCACGATGCCCAACACAACGATGGGTAAAATCTTTTTGAGTACCCGGTATAACTTTGGTTTCACATCCGCATGCAACTGGGATGGATCCCTGATGAGGGGTATCGCAGAAACGATGCCTTGAGAGAAAACGAACGAGCCAACTCCACAATCCATCTAACCCGACGAAATCGAGAGAGCTTCAACGACATGTATACGAGGTTGCACTCACCAACGACACACCATACGTTTCACACTTTGCAAGCGAACGTGAAAAGACAGGAAAGTCGACGGCGAGAATGGAAAACACGGTTACGAGCATCATGTTGGCGCGATATGTCGTGAGTGCTGCAAGGGGCTTCAGTGTCGGTTGTGCAGGCCCATCGATGTTACGGCTATCTCGTGTAGTCGCGCTTGGGTGGGTCACGTTCGTCTTTGAAAGTATAGGTGATCCGCTTTCGATTTGAGGGAGAAGAAGTAAAACACAGGTGGGAGTTAGGAGAAGCGCCAAGAGTCCCCCAGGCGCGTCGGCATAGACTGTCAGCGCAAGCGACAGGGGTAGGACCAATACCAGCCATTCAAGAACGAATGGCATAGTACGGAACACGCTCAGGCGCGTCCGGAGGGTCGAATGCAGAGTTATTGATGCCTTTGTAACCTTGAGCAAAAGTACCTCAGATACGTCTCAATGAACTCACCAGCCCGACTGCTAATATCGCGTTTACGTGGAAGACAGATGAGCCTGTCATCCCGGAGACAAATGCCTCCTTCGAGGCCTTGTAGTCATTGTCCATATGACTTTGATAATTGAACATTCATTCTCTCAGTCGTTTTGCTTGACACGCGCGTTGACTTTCAAGACACGTGACCGACAACGCGCCATCTAGTTATCCGCCTTTTCTTGTTGCTCTTTATAATAAATCAGTACACGGAAGCTACTTGCTAAATATCCAGTGTCTCAATCAAACGTTTGTACTGGTCCAACAAAACTATGGCGTCCCCAAGTAACCCAGTTAATAGCAACGATCAGGATGACTCCACCGATGGCCAGAATAGCGTAATTCATGTTGAACTCGTCTACTGGATATGACGTGGGCAACACGAAAAGTATGCAAATAAATGTACTGAACTATCAGAGAGTTAGGAGGAACGTGATGAGTATGACAGATCGGACTGACTAGAAAGCTCGCGAGGTTGATTGGCCATGACCATTTGCCCAGATTAAAAGGACCAGGTTCCGGGAGTCTAGCACACTCGTCAGTCTGGCAGCGTTTCCGAGATCACTGTTACTCTCACGTGTCCGGCCAAAACACCCGGATGATGATGGGTTGTAGGTAGCTGAGCATGACAGATATCGCCGCAGAGGACAACATCGCATTGAACTGTGAAACAATCAATCAGACGGTCTAGTGAGATGTAGTGTGTACGAACGGCTATCGTCGAGCCTATATAGGCACACGAAAGAATACACCCTACGAGGACAGACGTCCACACACCCCAATAGGGAGCTTGAAACCGATTGAGGGCCATGAATTTTTTTTTCGCAGGGAATGCATTGTCTCTCGCAAGAGCGTAAAACAGTCTTGAGCTTGCAGTGAATGCAGTGATCGATGCCGTTACTTGCGCGAACGTGACGACTACGAGGCACACAATGGTGAGTTTCGGTCCGACCGCGTCATGGAACAATTGTGCGATAGGTATAGCGTAGGTTGTCGCTTGTACATTGGCAATGCTCTGCACGGAAAAGAGGAGCGCAAGCATGTATGCGAGTCCGATAAACCATGAACCTGCAATGCTTCCCACAACAGCGAGAGGTGCGAGAACTTCGGCACGTTTTGCTTCTTCAGCGAGTTGAGCAGCTGTCTCGCAACCTTCTAGGGTATAAATAGCCTCATAAACTCTCAGATATAATAAGGCTTCGCAAAAATATGTCATTCACCTGGAGGAAACCTAAGAGAACGACAAAGCCTCGGGAACCCCATCCAGTGTAACTGGATCATCGCATGAGGATCGAGTCGTGTATTCAACCAGTCTGCTTACTTTTCATAGTTGGTGAATACGAAGGAGGCCGAATTCTCCAAAACATTAGTCGATTGCTTATGTGCACAATTTGTGGGGTATTCACCTTGACAGGAGCCTTCACAAGAAGTGTGATCACAAGCACGAAAGTGCCTCCGAACGTCCACCAAACGTTGAAAGTGCTCATTCGGCCAATGGCTTTCGTTCCGATAGAGTTGACTATGCCCGAGGAAAGATTGACAGCCCAAGCTATCGCAGTGATTTCAACACGAGTCAGGGATCGATTTTGGCCAACTTCTGCCATTGAGGCGATATACAACGCCACGCTAACCTCGTCGTTGGAGGAATAACAATCATAATTGTATGAAACTCACCTGAGGTTTCCGGCGGTGCCAGTGAAGACCATTGCTATGGAATATATCCACCCTGTACAGACTAGACTGGTGTGAATCTGCATTTCAAAAAAGAAAAGAAAAGATTGGGACGCACACCCAAGGATCGGCAATTCAGGCTTCATCTTGCAGACCCAGAAGTAAAGGCCACCGAGAGTTGGACTAGCGAACGTCTATGAGTCTGCGGATATAACCGTCGTCGAAACTCTCACTATGAGCTGCAAATTTCTGCTAGACTGAGGGCGATGAGAAACATGAAGAAACTGCATATCTGGCTTGCCAGTGAGGAGGGGCGAATCGGAACTAGAGTCTACTCACGTTCCAACCCCAGAACAATCCAAGCGGGCCACCAGAGAACAATCCGGTTTGAAAGGCACTACTCATCCCAGTGAGGATTCCAATAGCGCAGAACGATATGCCCAGCACCCCAAACAGCGACATTTCACGCCGAAACTCGGGTTTATACCCGAGGTCAAGGAGACGCTGGTCCGAGATATCGACCTTGTCCCTGGTAATGCTAGTGACCTCCTCGATCTTCTCGGGACTTGCATTCTCGTGAAACGTCGACATGGGGAGAGGTGAAGCTTTGAAGGCTCACGACGTTAAACAGTCAAACAAGGTGTGGCATAAAGTTGTTTAAGTAGCATCATGAGACCCGGGGGTAAGAGATTTGTGGTCACGGGAACAACTGTGGGACAACTCATGAATTTAAATCAGAATGGGTCAAGGAACTGGGAGATAAGTTAGATAAGTGATAAGCAGTGCCCGCGGAACACCGTCTAGGGAAGAAATTTAAGATCTTGCTGCCTGTGGAGGTGCATTTGCACTGTGCTGTCTTGAGTTCGTTGGTGGATAAGATGTTGAAAGTTATACTCGCCTGAACGAACGAACGAATCTCGCGAGCATAGTTACGCATCGAGTGTACTCGAAGATCACTGCCAGCGCTAGAAAGAACTTCTCACAGGATGGCCAGGCACTCTTCGGCAACTGTGCCTCACAATGCAATCCTTGACAAGATATAAACGTCAATGAGAATTAGCATCCCAGGATGGCCGGTATTCTAGCACACGCGTACGTGGATTATGCACATGCCAAAAGCTGTCATCAGGTAAGTATCACGACAATATCCTGCACTGCGCCTCTATCATCAGGCGTAAGCGGTGGGTCAATTAGTCAGTACTCAGTGAATAGGATATATCACAAAAAGATATCCACGACAAGTTGGTTCACCAAATAACGCGCCCCTCCTCTGCTCTTCCGAGAGCGACTTCAATGCCGACGGTGAACTCTGACCCAGCCTGTTCAAACACCACCTCTTTGCCCGTCCTTCCCGAGATAGATGCATGTATCTTCTTGCTAGACGGGATGGGCGAGTGGACGTGTGCATATCTAGGATACTGTTCGTGCGGCGCCGGGGCCGCTGATACCACTAACGGGCCCTCAGGAGGAGGCGATGCATAGACTCGTGACAAGTCTTCGCAGCGTTCGTCCTTGTGATGAAAAGAAGTACGACGGGTCTTATTCGTGCTAAAACAAGGCCTAGTTGTGGGCAATGAGACCGCCCTGGGCCTTGGAACGAACGGAGGGTTGCAAGTGAGTGGAGGTCGGGACGACCGCGACTGCAGCGATGAGGAAACGGACAATGACGACAACGGCTGCAGTAACAACGCAGAAGCATCGAATCTCCCCTCTTCATCGTTCGCTGCATTCCCACTAACAGCAGCTTGGTAAGATGGTGGAGGGGTGCTAGGACGGAACATCGGAAGGGCAGGGGATGAGGGTGAGGAAGGCGTAGGGGCGATCATATACATGCTCGTAGTGCGCGTGCGCGGCCGCGACGGGTAGAAGCAGAAAGGATCGTCCTCGTTATCTGCAGGTCCTTCCACAACATCAGGTTCATCGACTGAAACAGCGAGAGGCACTGCCTGCGGAAAACCAACGGCATTGACCTCCTGGACGGGCTCCAACGGATCCTCACTGTCGTCCTCGTGCACCGGAAATAGTTTCGTAACGCTGTCAGCAAAGGTTACTCGCAATGGCCTCTTGCCCTCCATCGTTTCCATGCCATGCACAGAGTTAAGAATGCCGTACTTGCTGGGAGTATATGTTTGTTCACGATCCGCACTCCAGGAATACATTGCGAGTGGCGAGCTCCGCACCGGTATTCCAAGGGACAAACCAGTGGGCACAATTGGTCCTCGCACTCGCGGAATTCCTCTGGAGGGAGAGGTAAGACCAGGGGGGCTCATTGGTGACCTGAGCATCGAGAAGCTGCCATCCCACACCTTCCGCGCCGAGGGGGAGGTAGAAGAATATGGGGCATAAATCTGGATGCCTGAGCTCCAGGCGCGCCGCTTTGCTTTGATTTCGAGGGACCTCTCCGTCTCAGCGTCCATCCAGTCATTCTTAGCCCCTATCTTCGTCGGTCTCACAAGCCTCCATCCCTCTGAATGAGCTCGGCTCCGAACCACCTCGAGTGCAGTGCAAATTCGCTCCAAATATTCGTAGCGCGAATAGATATCCTCGTCGACTTGTGTATATCTGGAGTCAGGGTCATGGACGACCACAGAAGGGGGTATGAAAAATGCTGGAGGGTGCGATGCCTGTCCAGGCGTTGAAGGTGCGCTAGAAAATTGGGCCGAGGCATTTCGAGAGCGAGGGCGAGACGATGTGACTCTGGATACCGAAGGTGACTGAGGAGCAGAGTGGGTCGCGAGTTGTGTTGACTCTTGCTGCATGTGTGCAGGCGGAGTAAGGGGAAGTTCTTCTCCTCCCTCGGGAGTGCGGAGGGACACCTGACTGTCATCAGATTCATCATCGTTAACATCCGAAGGAACAAGAGGAGTCCTCGACATATCAAACGCCGTGTCTGCAAGTCTATTCCCATCGTCATCGTTCCAATCAAGACCCAAGTCTGCCGGGTGTAGATGCCTGTCACCAAAGCTCGACGAGCGAATATCAATGCTGGTGCCGTGATGCCCCACACGGCTGAGTTCAAATGTAAGTCGTTCGTTATCGTCCCAATCGTCGCCGGCCGTGAAATGTTCTCCCAGAAGACTGTCATTCTGGCCGCTAAACTCGACTGCAAAAATATCAGTCTCGTCAAAGGACCTGGGATGGCCGACATATCGAACCCCCCATTCATCTGCTGCAAGATTGACTAAGTGCATATTCTGGAGATACAAGACTTTCTTACCTCGCTCTCGGCGGGGATAAACAACTCGATCGGTGTCTTCCGTGCCCAACATACCCGGAAACGGAGATGGAGCACGGCGACGCACTGACTCATAGTCATCATTGCGATCCCCAAAGTCAAGAGCTTTTCTGCCTTCACTTTGGGTCCGCCGATGCTTGCTTCCGCCTGTCCTTTTACTGCTGAGGCCGAAACCATGAGACCGGAACCTTTCGGCCTTGATTGAATCTATTTCCGCCTGAAGTTTACTGGCCATAGCAATCAAAGTCCATTCCGCGTACCCGGCTGCAGGCGAGTGTTGGGATGTGAAAGTTGATACGATATGGCGTCTCCAGACATCAATGAGACTCGCTCGGGCCCGCTTGCGAAGAAGCTCCGGATTGGGTTGCGCTGAGGCAAAGCTGGTTTGTTGAAGAGAGATTGAAGAAATGACGCGACCAGCGGCAGGGAGTGGTGGAAGTGGAGTTGGTGGCGGTGCAGTTGGGGGCGGAGACGGTGATGACAGTGACAATGAAAGCGACTTGGGAACCAACGATCTGTTGACCGGAGAATCAAAAAGAGGTCAATACATGAAAAGGACGAACATACGATATTAATGAAAACAAAAGAGACCGTTGCCTCTTGTGTTTCCCGGGTTTTGAGGCCTTTATAGAACTAGATCCAGATGGGATATCCTCCGCGCTGCTTTCCATGCTATTTCGCTGGCTTTCAGGCTCGCTGCAGCCTTTGACATCGAGGGCGACGCCTAACAACATTCGAACGCAGTCCGAATTCATAGGGATGTTCACTACCTGTCCATCAACGAACCTCACCACAATCTCTTTTTGTGGGACATCCATGGACACTTCACGAGTGCGAGCGACCAAACCTACTGCTCGATCAAGCATGTGAATATTAGACGGAGGTTCGAGCATCAGAATGGAAGTCATGAGTTGGAGCTGAGATGACCATGCTGCAGGGGTGGTGGCGGCGGGGCCGAGGCTCTGCAGGGAGAGGACGCTTGGAAATGTGACGGCGTAAAGAATTGTAGGGTGAGGCGATGGCGGAATGAGACGGATTAGCATCGCGTAGATGCTCGCAAGAGATTAAGAGACAGAGTAGTATAAAATCTAAGAAAAAGAAAAAGAAAGATCGACGAGTGCAGCTCGTGGACGTCGTTGACGTCCAGCACAAAGAGCGATGTCTGCTCGCCTGTTGGTTTTCTGAAGCGCAATACGTGAGTTTACGTTAACTGTTTTTACCGGACATTGACGGCGGTTGTGCTCCCCGCTTCGGCGCTTCTCCAAGCGGGCCAAGTCGAGCTACAGAGATGGCGGAAAGAAAGCATACTGGTCATCGTGCCAGACGGCGAACAGGACATTTTCACCAAGTCACACCAAGTCACAACCATGTCATCACGCAGGACACGGCTACCATAGATAGTCGCCACGCTGTATTCATTTATATCCAACAGCCCGGGCACTACAGCAGATCTGGCATTAACCGTTGTGCGTGTTCGTCCAGCACAGACGACACGTTTCGTTCTCGTCAACCGCAATGTTCGATTGTGAGTCACAGCAGAAGATCTAGGAGGAGGAAGAAGCCGGATAGGGCATCGCATTGAGACGCTCCGCAGTGCCACATTCGTAGTGAAATCGCAGCATGCAGAACAAGTGAGGCACTGTGACAAACCTAGAGTCTTCGGTTCCACCAGCACCATTTATACTGGACGCATGTAGGGTTAGAACGTACCTTTCCTTCTCTTGTACCTCCTTGCCACATTACTTTCCCCATGGGTGCAAACCATAGTCAGCCAAAGGACCACAAGGAAGAGCGCAAGCCGAAGCGCTCCCCAACACTGCCAACGCTGCTCGGCAAGCCTTCGTCGCGGCTCAACCTACTCAATCTGGGTAGGCGGTCGCCGCAGCCAGCCACGCCAGTGACACCACAAGCCATCGCGCCGGTGGTCGCGCTCGCCGCTGAGCCCGACATGGCATCCCCGGAGGCTTCGGCGGTGGACTTGGAGGAGCGGCCGGAAGTGGCCGTACTTGTAAGTCTTCCTGTTTTAGCTCGACTTGGCTCTGATTGCGCTCTGGTGCTGTGCGCTTATATTCTCGGTATAAATACGGTCCTCGCTTCCACCTTTACTCTCATCATCTATATTTCACAACCTCAATCTGATATCAGGACCAAGAGTCCTACGTCGCGACTGCCATGCCCCAACAACCCGCGACGGTTCCCTGTCAGGTGAGTTTGTAGTGCTTATCTCCCTTGAAAGCAGCCGATCTCTCGCGTCTTACCCTCACATGCCGAACCTGATGGCGCTGATGACAATTTTCTCCACTTGGCTTGGTGAATTCTAGTACCGCACCGGACGTACCCTGGGCAGCGGCACATATGCAATCGTGAAGGAGGCGATTCATATCAAGACTGGCCAATACTATGCTTGCAAAGTCATCAACAAGAAGCTCATGGAGGGCAGGGAACACATGGCAAGTACTTTCACAGCTTCTCATCGGTGCTGCGATCTCCTCGTGTGGCTGCGGGGCTCCTAGTTCCGCAGCGATGTGGCTGATCGCCCCAAATACCTTTATTGCGCACGTTCAAGCCTCCTCACGCTGTCATTGATCACCATTTCTAACGCGCGCTGATCGTATCATCATTGGCACGATCCTGTGGGCGCCATCCTCTTGGCTCGCCCTGAACCCTTGCATTTACTCACGGTTGCTGACCAGTGGTTCCTCAGGTCCGTAATGAGATCGCTGTCCTCAAGCGAGTGTCCATCGGTCATCCCAATATCGTCACACTCCATGATTACTTCGAGGTGGGAATCACCACAACCAACGGGACTTGACGTTCATCATCATATAGACTTCTCACAATCTATACCTTTGCTTCGACATCTGCACAGGTGGCGAGCTCTTTGACAGCATATGCGCAAGAGGGCAATATACCGAAGCGTAAGTGACACAAGATTCTACCCGAACGTGAGCAAAACCTCATTTAGCAATGCAGCGATGCTGCCGGGCTCATACGCACCATCTTTGGTGCAGTAAAATATATTCATGATTGCGGTATCGTCCATCGTGATCTGAAACCAGAAAACCTCCTCTTCCGTTCCAAACCTGAGAAGACGTCGGAGATCATGATTGCTGACTTTGGGCTTAGTCGCGTTATGCCGGATAGTAAACTCAGCATGCTTACGGAAGTCTGTGGGACACCTGGTGTAAGCTCTTTCCTGGCAGCTTGCCAGTTCGCTGAGATGCTCTATAGTACATGGCACCAGAAATCTTCAAAAGGAGTGAGCTTTTCCTTGGACTTTGCCTAGCATTTACTCAGGTTTATTGTAGCTGGTCACGGGATGCCCGTCGATGTATGGGCCATGGGTGTGATCACGTATTTCTTACTTGCCGGTACATGTGGCCATTTGTGCGCGTCTGCGGAGTCGTCTAATATCCATTGCTAGGTTATACGCCATTCGACCGCGATACTCAAAAGCAAGAAATGGAAGCCATCATGGCAGGCGACTACCGCTTTGAGCCAAGTAAGCCTCTGTACGCCTCGCGGACTGCGGTCTTCACTGACCCTCGCAGCGGAATATTGGTCCAATGTGTCGGAGACCGCCCGTAGCTTTGTTTCTACCTGCCTCACGGTCGATCCAGAGGCACGTCCAACAGCTGAAGAAATGCTGCAACATTCATGGCTCACTGCGGAAGTCCCGCACTTCGTGGAGGCTGAGAACGGCGAGCCTACGGATTTGTTGCCACATGTCAGAAAGGCATTTAATGCAAGGAGGACGTGTACGTTTCGTTTCCGTTTCATACAGCAAAAGCATATGTTGATGATTGCACCATTCCACACAGTCCGTAAAGCCGTATTCAGTATGATGGCGATGAAGCGCATGTCGATGATGGCTCACCATCTCACACCCGAGCAACACCAATTCAACGAGGACGTGTTCCAGTTTAAACAAGAGTCCGAGAAAGAGAGCCTTGAGCATGCGGACGTTCTTCACCACCACAACGCAGACCACCGAGACTCGACTTTACAGCCCATTCCAACTTCCGAGGACACCGAGGAGCCTAAAGTCGAGGAGAAAGCTTCTGTCACCCAGGGATCTGCCGATCCGTCATCGGACGACGTTCCCTCGGTCCCTGCAAAGGACAGCAAAGAAGTCACAGAGAAGCTGGCAGCGGTGAGCCTAGCTGCCAGTGCCAAGGTAAGCGGTGCAGCAAAGCGTGGTTGATTCTTTCCGTCATTTGGTGGGCTGGTTATGTTCAGAGTGAACTTCTTCTAATTACCCTATGATATTTCTTCTTCATTTCGTCATATATCTATATTCTGCATTCGTGTGTTTAATAAACGATCTGTCTTTTTTTTTT
>JBBPLM010000101.1:0-18235 GCA_038089795.1 Pulchroboletus neoregius | reverse complement strand
TTTTTTTTTTGGTTTTACAGAAGGTCTTCAACCGGTTCGCGAGGAGCGGCAAGTGAAGCTCCGAAGACCTGGAATGTATTGATGATCGGTAGGGGGAGGGGGGCGAGTCTGGGAGGGATGGACTGTACATTTTGATGACCTGAGACCTGTACACGTATTCATGAATTGTATCACTCGTGGCTCCTAATTTTACTTATCACCGTCTGGTGACTCGCGTGTATTTCCGGACCGCACAACCAAATGAAGAGTACAATGCATGCATAGGATTGCCTATATTATATATCAATAAGAACAATGCAGGTCGATGAAGGATAAATCCATAATCATACACTTAACATAATGCGTAAAAAACAAAAACAAAAACCGCGATTAGGTAGAAATGTATTCGTAACGATGCCAGGTCCGATGCCGATCCGACACGTCCTCACAGTCGCTTGCCAGTCGAGATGGCGACTGCGATGAGGAGGACTTCCCATGCAACGTCGAGCGCACACCAGAGCTTCTCGTCGTCGATACCCAGAGCACATGCGTTTCGCCACAGGCCATTGACGGCCATCGCGTGCGTGAGGAGGGTCTGCGCGCTGTGGCTCGTCGCGAGCTTGCTTGCAAACTGTTGGAGAAGCCCGAGGACGCTCTCGCTCGTGGGATCGTCGCAATAGAGCGGGTGGGGCACTGGACAGGGCAGAAGAGAAGCGAGCAAATGGTCGATGCGTTTCGTGTAGAGGAACGTGGACAGCTGAGGGAAGACCTCTGGCGCGGGGATGCACAGGGGAACTACAGGGACGGATACAGTGGATCCGGAGGCGTCCGGGCGAACGACGCTGGATTTGGGGAGGATGGGGAGATTCGCGCAGTGGGTCGCGAGGATGATGTTGTGGATGGGGAAGAGGGTCACTCGACGTTTGGTGGTCGCGGGGACATGGCGGGAGTAGACAGCGAGCATGTGGGTGGGCATGTCCGAAGAGAGGTCGTTGACAACTACCGGGAGTTCTTTTGGGAGAACGTTGGAGACTGGTTCGGCTTTGACCCCTGCAAGGACCTGAAGCATGCTAGAGGGGCGAATAAGCCACTGAGGGCAAACTGGTGGTGACTTGTTGGACTTACTCAGGTCCGAGGCACTGAAGGCCTTCCCGGATGTATTGCAACGCAGTGTCCGCCAACTCCGGCGCGACGGATGTGATTGTCTCTTTTGCGATTTTGCGGAATGCAGGACGCGAAAGGTATCGCGGGAGGGAGACGGGAGACATGGAGACAGCAGATGTCGTGTCCGACATCGCTACATTTGCAGAGGGGCGGGGAAGGTCGATGTTGATCAGGCCTGGCTGATGTTTTGTGGTATTCTTGTGTTTGGCGTGCTCGACGGCATATCGAGGGTGGTGAGGTCCACCCGAGGATCGAGCACGGCGACGACGGGAAGCGCCTTGAATGCCACCCCGAACTTTGGACTTTGCGTTTGCAAGTCTAGCGGTAGGAGGGTTGTTTTCCGAGTCGAATCGGCGGGCAAAGTTGGAGATTTGAAGAGGCATGATGAGGAGCGAATGGTTTGGAGGACATTGGAACGGGTTCTTATATAAAGTAAGATCGGGTGGGGATTAGCAAAATCGTTACCTTGAGAAGCGTGACAAAGTCATGCCGTGACACAAATCGCAATCAACGAAAATTACCTGAAAAGGAAATACACTCACGTTTTTTCTTACCTTAGATGGCAATTTTTGGACCCACATGGACCCACAGATTGCTCAATCACAATCACTCTCAACAATAACACTCACGGCAACTCAGTTCGTGGTCTCTCGGATGGCTGCGATGGGCGAGAACAAGAACGTTCCAGCACAACAATTGTCTACAGCTTGAAGTATGGGCGCTCGGTACGTGTGGCAGTGTGCACTGTGACGTGCCGAGTAGTAGTCGATACAGCACAATGCTCGTGCCAGCTTCCGTGCGGCGATGTGTCGGGTTTGATACTCGGGGTCTTGTCGCGTCACACTTACCTTGCATCCCAAGGGACCCCCGCTCTGCGGCGAGCTGAGAGGGCAACATCGTGGAGGGAGGTAGGTGCCTGGCTAGACATCTTACCATTGGTCTTGTCTTGTCGTAGTATTACCTTTATTCGCAACGCAGGTAAAACACCCCTGTGTGTATCGTTTTGGACTTGCCATCCATTGAACGGTGCGAGATTATCAAGGTCCATAGGCTGTGAAGCCGGGTAATCGCCTCTTGGCTGGATCGCACCTCGCAGATATCCAAGAGGAGTATGACAATGTCTGACTGTCTACCCGTGTGCTTGCCGTTCATTATTAAACAGACGGTGGTGGCCGAGGTGAGTGACAATAAAAAATGAACCGTGCAATTGCTGTCCGTAAAACGGAGCTTGGTGGACAAGGTGAGTGGCACTCAAGAATGGGCCTTGAAATGGGGTGATTGACTCTTGACTGGGTCGTGGTTTGCAGATACCCGTGTAGTAGGAGGTTCTGGAGGCATGGCGGCTGTCTTCGTTCAAGGCGAACCTGTCAAGTGGAATAATGTCAGGTGGGTGGCACTGAGTAATAGATTGAACGCCGTCCCCAGGAATATTATTAGCGTGGCAGAAATACTGCCTCCCAGGTAGGCCACAATAAATCGGACAAAGAGAGGGGGATGAAGAAGGATGAAGAAGGAGGGTGGGGGATGGTGGGGATGACAAAGAGGGAGGGAAGGGGTGCAAAGGGAATGTTTTCTGTTTATGGAGAAAGTCGCGATGAGGATCAAAGCGGACAAACAACCAAGCGCTACTGCTTCAACCCGTACATCCAGTAAAATTCGGGGACATCTACAGCAGTCAAGGGGTGAAAGGATCCGTACAGACTACCGGAATACAACAATGAAAGCCATCGGTAGGGACGTGTCTCACTTATTATTCTGTTCCCTTTGATGAGGCGCGTCAATTACCCGCGAGGATCACGTGACACCGACGCGGTCACATGACCTCTTCAGCGGATCAACGAAGCCAGTTTTGACAACAAGTCGGCAGTGATTATCACCGCAGCGCTCAAATCCATGTCATAGAGCCAACACGAAAAATGTCCACAACAACACAAATCTTGTTCAACTCGCCAGCCTTACATTCGCTGAAACGAGACCAGCTTGTCAAACTATGCAAAATTCACGCACTCAAAGCATCCGGGAAGAACAAAGAACTCGTTGAACGACTGCAGTTTCACGCAAAGACATTACCACTCGATGACCCGCTGAGCATCGCTACGCGGAGTGATAATCCGGACGCGAAGCCCGCTGCAGACAGCGATGACGAGGCGTTCAACCAGTCTACACCGGTCCACGCGTCTATTGATAACATAGCTCGTCCCAGCGAGCAGTGGGAAGTGGTTATGGACACAATTACAGAAGTGGACGAAGAGACACTGAGGAGTAACCGGGGTGCGTCTGACCGTCAAGTGGGCGAGTTTGGCACGAATACGTCCAAAGGTCCGTCCTGCGCACAGTACTGGTCTTGACGGGGACAGTCCTTTCTCATCAGTTCTGTCAGCTTCTGTTACATCGTCTCTCAGAGCTATTGCCACTTCTTTGGGACTCAAACGCAACACGTCCAAACTCAACGAAGCGACATCGTCATCATCTAGTCTCTCCAGCAAGGAGATAGTCCAATCATCCTCGACTCTCCCTACTTCTGACCCGAATGGTGGCTCCGAAGAAGCACCAGTAGAGCCAGTCCCTGGGCAGTCGAATCTCCAGGGTTTTCCCGCTCCTTCAGGGGCGCGGCTCAGCCTCTCCCAGGAACCAACTACGACCACAATCCGCCTCATTTCAAATCCCACCACAAACCCGGAACTCTTGCTGTCTCCACCTAAACTGAAGCCGTTCGCCACTTCGTTCGACCTTGTCCCTGCTACACCGGGGGGCGCCGGAACTTCCTCAGTCCCTGTATGGCCTTTCTCCCCAGGCGGTGCTGCACGGGAATCCTTGTACCCCTCTATCCCAACATTTGAAGCGTTTGGTGACTTTAAGCAGCAGTCCTCTCGATACGACAACTCGGATATGGATATAGACGTAGATATCCCTGGCAGGCTAGCGGTCTCGTCCAACCGCGAACCTTCGCCAGCAAAGGCCACCACCAGTGCACGATTTAACACGGGCGCAACTCCCAAATCCATCGAGAAACCTTCTGCTGGGCCCGTTGACATCTTCTCACCTGTTCCGCAGCGACAGAATGCTTCCACTCGCTCGAAGCTAGCCATTCCCAGATCAGAGCCATTCATATTCGGCTCACCGCTGCCTCAGCATAACATGTCCAACCTCCAATTCCGCACAGCCGCTCAGTCGGTCCTAGACGATATGAACAAGAGACTTGCAGAAGAAGGCGTAGAGACTGTCGATGCTAACGTCTTGGACAATCGCCGGACTACCACCGAAGAATCGATAGAGAAACAAGAAAGCAATGGTTGCGCTCGTGTAGGTGACGTGTTCGACAAGATTCATCAAAAAGAGTTTGATAAGATGGACTCGATAACCTCACATTACGCGGCGAAACGGAGTGCTCCGAGTACCGTTGCGCAGCCCATTCTGTCACAGAAGAGGAAGTCAAGTTTGGTCGTGAAAGAGAGGAAATCGGGGGTACCGGCTGCGCGTCATCGTCCCAACGGATCCAGGGTGGTCAGTGGTGCTTCTGTGAAGATACTCCCTGGCGACTTTGGTGAGGAGGGTGATGAGGATGAGGACGACGCAGATAGGCGGATGTCGAAGCGGCCTCGTGTTGAACGAGAGGAATCAGATGCCCTGGCGCAGCCTGAGAAGATCTCATCAGTTCCAACGCCTGATCCAGAGGAAGAAGCTCAGAAACAGAAAGAAAGGGAAGCAATTCGTCGCAGGCTTGAACATAACAAAGCCAAGCGCCGGAGCAGCATGGGGCGACCAAGCCTTGGACGTGCGCCTCCCCGTGAGTTACCCCTTTCATTCTCCAACATCTAGCTAACGATCCGATTTGATAGCCAAACCGGCGCGGTTTGGTTTCCTTGCGTCCGCTAAATCGCTTGTTCAGAACGTATGGAACCGAGGGGCTGGATCTAAAGCTCCATCAAACATACCTGTTACAAAGCCAGCTCAACCAAAAGCGGAGACGAAAGCACCTTCGAAAAAATCGGCCGTGGTCGCTGGTTCTTCCGGTGCACCACCTCTTGGCTCTCAAACGAAGCGCATACCATCTGGCAGTAGCAACATTTCGGTGCAATCCGGTGTTCCTGGACGCTCTACCCTCGCCCCACCCGTGATTTCCGGTGAAGGCGGGGGAGCCGCTACGTCTTCTCGTATCTGGAAATCGCCTACGCCTTTGTTGAATGCACCTAGTTCATCAGTTGCCACGAACCCAAGGTCATCGACAATAGCTGGCTATGGTCAATCCAACAATAGAGGTAGTCCCCTCGTTGGATTCTCGTCCTTGGGTATGAAGCCTGGTCTCTCAGCAAACGAAACTCGCGTTTCTTCCATGGGAGCAAAGTCAAATATTAGAGCTTCCACAACAAGCCTTCAGAAGCATATGGCTACCATTCCCAGGTCGAGGACCTCGTCAACGCTCATGGCCCCCACCGCTAGCTCCCTTGCCAAGACGAATAGTAACTCTCGCATTCCAGTCTCTGTTGCGTCCCATAACGAGAATTCGACCCTCACGAAAGCGAGTACGAGTTCCAAGCAACGGCTTGCGATGTCGCCTCAGCCCAACGCTACCTTGGACATCCTAAATATTCCACAAAGTCCACCCCCGTCTGTTCGTCCTACAAAGGTATTCAGTCAACCCCTTAGTCCGCCTCCAACGCGTATTCCCATGTCATTGACTGCCGCGGCAACAAGTATTGTTGGTCAAGACAAAACGACGTCGAAGCCGCCTGTTCCTCCGAAACCAAAGGTGTTACCTGGCCGTAGACCACGTATCTCGCGTTCCAAAGTTATTGCGCGGTTGGTTTCACAAAGAGAGGCGGGTGCAGGCTCGGGTTCCGGTTCTGGCAGTGCTGCGACCGGGAGGGCTGGTGGCAAGGTACGTTCGAGCATGGGTGCCGGAGTGGCTGGAAAGACGAGACAATCGTATGGCGGTGCGAGAGGTGGTGACATGTTGATGAGTGCCAAGAAGCGGGTTCGTCAGAGCGAGCATGCACGGAGAAGTCGGGCGACTGCGAGGATGGACGTCGACTAGAATCGTTGCTCTTTTTGACAGGTTTTTATGTAGGATCAGATAATTTTGGACCGGACGTCCTGATAGAACTCGTCCAGCGTAGTTGTACTTTATCTGATTTACTTATTGTATGTTATTGTGCCTGTGACCTAGTTTTTAGGTTAGGAAGCAAGGTTTGGCGGAAGTCCTGAAACTCTATATCCATGCGAGCGGTGACGACATGACTCATGACTCCATTTCGAGTCAACACAAGCGTACTTTGTCTTAATTTTTTTTTTTACAATGTTATATGACAGTATGACTCGAGACGATAAATTGGACATGTCATGCCAACGTCGAAATGTATAGTAGGTTCCCGAGGAAAAAAAACGCCATACATTAACATGGCTTTCCTGGTTTGAGCCATCCCTGCACGGCGATGCACCGTGTTCGACTCGGTATCAAGTCCGAGTCGGATGTGGAATGCAGCGACCTGTCTTGGGGTACCGAACGAGAGCCGAACTTGACACGTTTGATCGAAAATGATCTCAGGCTGCCGAGGGTTTCGGACAAAGGTGTGTGTCACCCGATGAATCACAGTCTGAATGGGATCCCTGCGTTGCGGAACCGGTTGAGTGAATAGGTCTCACCTCATGCTCTTTCACGGCTGTGAGAAGAAAAAACCGTCTCGGCAGTATTCGCAACCGAGTTGTCGCGCTCGAGGTGTGAGAGGTAAACGATTCCGGCACAGGGGGAAAATGCTGTTAAGCCGAGTATCGAGCCGAGGACTCACCATAGGTACGTCACAACGTGGGGAAAAAGAGACGCGACATGAAAGGATCGGTTGGATTAGCGTATCTACTACCATGGCTAAAAAACAAGCAACGAAGAAAGTAACCAAGGGGGGAAAAAGACAACGAGCGCGTGATTAAGAGAACAAGATGTTAAGTAAGGTAAAAAGTTTTTCAGAGTCATGATCCTCGTCCAAATGGGTGGTGTCGTAGGAGTGCCATTTTAGGATGAATGAAAAGAGCGTGATGAGTTGCGATTTGAAGCGGTGCGTTAGAAGCGAGGTACTGGTAACGTCATGTCTTCGGGATGGGACTTGGGCGTGTACTTGCGACGTCTGTCGATGTCCCCGCAGCAGCAGCGCGTTGTCGGTTGCGCCGAGCTTCCACGGTGACATTCCACGCTGTCCGTGCGATGCCCACGAACCCTGTATCTCGTGGACCGAGGAAGAGGATATTTTTCCACAGACCCTGATTAAACACGATGTAATCGGTGAGCTGTCTATCGCTGCAGAGTTTTCCCATCAATTGGGCCATGGCAGGAAGAGCAGGAAATTCGGTAATCACTTCCGGTGGGAGTAAACGGCAGTAGAGCAATTGTGAGCGTGACTCGAGGCCAAGGGCAAAGAGGAACAACAAGGGTATTGAGGGGGCATGAGGGACGAGGAGGGGGACGACAGGAAGGGTGACGAATTGACAGCCAGAGCGCGAAGAGACATGAGGAATCGGGTATGGAGTCCCGGATGGTCTTTGTGGAATGATATTCGTACGAAAGTCTCGTAGGTGTAAGTCGGCGCGGATGGGGACCAAGATTGGAGAGTAGGAAGGTTCCCAATCAGTCGGTGGGATATCAAAGACAGCCAGGATGTGCGATGGTACGTGGGCATCCTTGAGGAGGCGCAGATCGACGGTGAAAGGGATAGAAGCACCAGGGTGGGGAGTCGTCTTCTCGACGTTCATTCGACGACAAAGCAAGCTTTGTTTTGTCAACGAAAGGAGGTACAATGCTAGGTAGGGTACTTACTCGAGGTGATCATCTTGTGTCGGTACCAGGTGGCGTATAGGGAGTAAGGGAGAGTGTTTCATCTCTGAGGTTAAGAGAATGTGGTATCCCGACGTTGAGGGAGGGAGTGTAGATTAAAGGAGTAGTTGAAGCTGGGAATACAGACGCCAATCAGTAAAGTCATTTCCGAGATCAACCTGCGAGTTGGAAAGGGAGTGAGCTCGAAAAGGTGAAGTACTTACTGATCGTGAAGAATGAGCGTAGTAGATGGGGTGCGAAGACTTTGAAGGGTCCGTTATACTACGACTGTGCCCATGAACGAGTCGAAGGTGAACTAAGCGAAGACTGGCTGGTAGTACGACCGAGAAGAGAAAGGGTGGGTAGAGCGTATCTGGGATTCAGGAACGATCCGTGACTCCATTGCCGATCTACTTCCGCTAAATATCCGTTACTACTTGACAACAGCTTCCGATTCGGACCCGCCCATAACCAGCTCGCTCATCACCTTGGCCGTTCCAGGTGCGTTGCAGATACCCTACAATTCAATCAGAACAACGACTAGAAAACTTATGACGGACTGACCCAGCATGTGTGTCCAGTGGCAATATACACCCCCTTGGCGGTTTCTTCAATTATTGGCCCTCCACCACTGCTAACCACCGGCAGAAAACATGCTTGACGCTTCTCTACAGTCCCTTGTCTGAATTCCGTCGAGATACTTGCAACATGCTCCCAAACGCTTTGACACGCCCCCTCATCCACCTCGACATCATCCACATTCGCAGGCAGCGGTGAGTCGTCTCCCGGTCCACAGGCATAGATTTCATTATCAGGCCGGGCGTAAATTTCAGGGGTCACCACCCTTCCACGCCCAAGCGTTATCTCAGTAAAGAGAACGTAAGGTGCTATCGTCACGTCAGGATTGGGGCGAACAGTGACGCTGTGGGCACGAGTAGCGGAGATGGGCAGAGAGGGTATGATCGAGGGCGACCACGCCCCAGCGGACAAGATGACGTGCGTGGCAGGGATGACCTTTGAAGAGTCATCACTCGGGTCCTCGTAGCGAACACCAGTGACATGACCGCTTTCTCGTTCGATCGTGGTTGCACTACCTTGAAGCAGAGTCGCCCCCCTTTCCACAGAGAGATCCATCATACTCGTGGTAAAGAGATACGGGTGCACCTGTGCAGTACCGTCAGGAGCAGACATGGGCCTGTAAGACTCGGTGAGGTACTCCTTCACCCAGTTCAAGTCATCCGGATGCCCTGTTTGAGCCCCGCGCGTCGAGATCTCAGCTGAGGTGTCCACTCCGGCTTTCTTTTCCAAACTCTTCCGCCTCCTACCCGTTCCGACCCCAGTGCCAACCTGTCGGGTCAGATCTTCACCCCGCCCTTCCCAACTCCCACACCCAACGAAACGCCAGCCCCATCTTTCCTTTCCATTGTGTGCATTGGCCAGCTTGACGTGTTCAGGGAATGAAATATCGACAATTTCGCGTGGATACGCCCATTTAGCAACGAGTCCACCAGCCTTTCCGGAAGCCCCCTGCGCAACACCGTGGGCCGATGCTTCCAACACAGTGATGCTGGTAGTCGATGGCGAGTACGAGGGATGTCTAGAGAGATAATAGGCAGTGGTACAACCTATTATTCCACCGCCGATGATGACGATGTCGCGGTGTGCCATGCTGATTCAAAGCGTGATAAGTTAGATATCGATGGTGCTGTGGTTGCTGACATAATCTTGCTTTGACCCCGGCCCAAGTTGGTCTCCATACCTTGAATTGGGCCCGTCATGCAAGCGTTTCCGAGTCCACAAATCAAGCACAAGATCACGGTTCACGACTTTGTCGCGCTCGGAGGTGCATCGACTTCAAGGGCTGCACTACAATTGGAACAAGGACGTGACCTTTTGTTCGCTTGCTCAAGTAGTCATCGGTGGGTGACACCACAATCGACAATAGATCCATCCGCGTTTAGTACGTAGCGCGTCAGATAGTTCCCGTGCTCCACGCTGAAAGAGAGCCAGCATTGCGTCGCGACAAACTCTACCAATATCGCATTGTTCCACCGCCCTTGACAACTGGCTCACGGTCTATAAGCATTCCCGAGTGGGGCCAACCGTCTCACACAGACGACCCTGATCATTTCCGGCTACAGGATCTCCAAGAGTTTGAAAGTACCGACTTCCAAGCCTCTTTGGTGCGTCCGAGAATGAGGGAAGCATCTCGCCACGGAAAGCGCATGCAGCATAATGGCACGCCCGTGAACGAACCAGCGAAGCGTCCTCGACTCGAAAATGCGAGTATCTTGAATTTGATATCACAGGTTTGTGCATCCCATCCAGGTCGGGCCAATGCGACTCACCGGTCGTAGCCACACTTCATACAAGCTCCCGCGGCAAACTTTCTGCCCGTGGATACCAGCAAAATTCCGCCTTACCACAAAGCACTGCCATTACCTGTCGCTCCGTATGACACGGCCGCAGTGAACCAGCTGTTAGGTTGCACGTTTAGGAGGGCTGCATGGCTTGTTCCTGTGCGTGGAAGCCTGCCATGGGATGGTGTCTCTACGGCGGTAATTTTGGAGGACACACAGGTCCCCTCGCGCTCTCCCAGTCCATGCCTACTCGAGCCTACGGATCAGGCCCGTGCGATAATGTGGACTCCCGACGCTTTACAGCACTTTTGGGTCTTTCTCGGGTCAATCCAGCAAGCCAAACACTTAGGGCCGCTGTCGTTATCTTTCCATGCTGCTACTGCGGATGCGCTCTTGACAGGAGACACCGTATCTGAGCCAGTTTGGGAAAGCAATCACCCCTATTACCTCCAGCACTCCTCGAAGCATACTACGGGGTCCTCAGATGAGTTCGCGGCGGACATCTACAGAGCTCACCTAGATTATATCAAGGTTTATCACGACGTACCATACTCCTTATCTCTGCGCAACATCCTGGATGCCTATCGATACGACCACGTCAATGGACAAGTTCCAGGCCGATCAGCTGCCAACGATCGAAAGATTCGCATACTCAAAGGTGCCCGTTTGGTCTTTATGGACGAACGTTCCAAGGCCGCTTTTTTGATGTAATTTCACTGCATCAAGGTAGAAGCGTTGTCTGGTCCGCTGACTGGGATTCCCCAACGCGCCGGAAGTGGCGTCGGTTCTACCCCTATGGATGACGCATGGTTCCAGTGGTGGCTGTCGTCTGCCTTCTTCACCTGGCGTGGAACAACGGGAAGAAGCGGCGGACAGATATGGGGCGGGCGACTTCGCGGGCACCTTCACCCCAGATATCATCCATCTGCAGAAATCCGCTGACCATTTTTAGTATCTTGTAGGTATCATCTCATCACACTGTCTTGCGGTGATTGAGGGTGGATCGTTCTGTATCAATACTAAGAACAAACACAAAAAGGTGCTGCAGCGTCTCGCAGGAAACGACCAGGTTTGTATCCGAATTATTCTCGCCCACATCACTGAGGCACAAGTGAAACCTTTCTAGTTTAATGTGAACAACGCTCTCGATCACTGCCTCCCTTGGATAAATTTATAATTAAATTTCATCATTCATGTGGATCAGGTCGCTCCCCAGGTACCTAGCAGGTCAACTGAGTGTGAAACGATGTTCAATGAACATCCTCGTCGTATTCAGATTCGATGAGCAGGCCCAGCCCGGATTCTCGCCTGCTTTCCAACTTGTGCGCGTTGGATGAGTGGCCTGTCAGAGCCTCAAACTTGTCGTGTGTCGTTCCTGGAATTGACGGCCAGGTTGTATTGACCATGCATGACGGCGATTAAACTCGGACTCGTCGGGGATTCGCATGATGCAGAACGGCCGACTGCCCACTTGCCGCGGTATTGGGGTCACCTCGGAATGGAATGTGGGCATACGCCTCTCAAGGTACGTTCTCTGTTGTCACTAGCAACGACATGAATTCTGAAGTGGATCCCCGTTTCTTATGCCCTACTTAGCTGCCGCCCCTATGAATAGTGATGGATTTCGGGGCAGACCGGACAGGATTGAAGCCTGAATCAAGTTGAGTGAGCGGCAGAACGAACTGGGATGAGTCTCGTGTTGTAGCGGCTGCGTCTATAAACTCACAGACACCTTTGCCCGAATGAAGTTCACTTCCGGAGGTGCACGTGTTGCGGAAGGGTTACGTATGGGTTTCAACACGCTGCAAGAACTATCCATTCTGGGCTCGGGGACTCGATCGCTGACTCGAATCGCGCACACTTGACCTTCCCGACATCATTTCGACATAGCAACGGTCGGTCGGTTTTGTCTTGCTATCTCGAAGTACGGAACTAGCGCCCCAATCCGGGGTGAGTTTATGTCAACATCCTCACGACTGCCCTCATTTGAACACTTATCCAAAGATCCATCTGGTTTTCCCAGGCCGAATCATGCGGGCTGTGGAGACACGAACAGATACCTTCGCCCACCAGCCGTTTAAAATTTGTTGGAGCCTTTCCTGTGAAGTTGACAGGGGTGTGTGGTCAGCAGACGAATACAACCACGAATAAGCATCTGCTGCGTGCCCTTACCCATACCTTGGCACCCATCCATTTCGGGGCGATTTCGCGCCACAGTCCAAGATGACCATGAGGTGGCCACGATGCCGCTTTCTTCCACCCACATAGGCTTACACTGGGCTCCCGTCCGCAAATCAGTCAGTATATAAGCTCACTTGGTATTCGCCTCATACGATCTCTCACTGTTACCGTATATCCATCACTCTCGTTCATCTTCTACCCTATCCTCGTCTCGCATCTCTCTCTCTCTCTCTCTCCCTCTAATGCACAACCCCGCAACCGCGTTCTTCACTGCAGAAGATAAGCAGCGCCACCCTTACCTCTCATCTGTTCTCGAGCCCAGCACGCAAAAAGTGATCGCCACTGCTGCGGTCCGAGTGTATTATGCGCCGTTCATCAACGCGCACTTGAATTGGACCTACTCGAACCTGAGAGGTATCCTCGTCTTTGGACGCGATCGAGACGGGCTTCCTCCGGGCGTTCCACCACCAGACCGTGGTATAACCACACACGGTCTCCGGTTGAAGGAAAAGTACTGGTTCCGACTCGTCGATATCAAGACGGACAGAGTTGTCTGGATGTTTTCCGTCCCGGAGGTGTTCGAGTATAACAAGGACAAGCCCTTTTTCCACTACTTTTCGGGAACGGTGCGTGTGCACGGTCCTGACGAGGGTTAGGTACTCACATTACCCATAGACGCGCATGTTTGGTTTCTGTTTCGACGACGACGACGAATCCGCCGTCTTTTTCAAAAAAGTCGTTGACCGAACGCGACGTTATTGTACGTTTCCCCACGTCACGTGTTTTGTCTTTCTCTACAATTCCTCTAGCCGTCTTCCGTCCCTTTCGTTCCAACTCTGTGAAAAAGGAAAAGATCAAGTTCAAGACCAACACGTCGTCGCCGCTCGCACCACCGCCCTCCAAACCCGTCAAGGCAAACATCATCTCGAGCCCCGCCCCGCACTCGTTCGTGCACGTCTCCCACGTCGGCGTCAACACGCGCGGCATCATCGAGTCCTCCAAGAACATCGAACCCGCGTGGGGAGCCCTGATTGCTGATCTACAAGGCTACGGGATCTCGCCCGAAGTGATGGGGAATAATATGGGGTTCATAAAGGAGCTCGTCACGGGCGTTGCGGCTGCCGAATCGGCATTACCATGTGCGTCCCTTGTCTCTCTCGCTTTCGTGTGCTGTCATTGTGACGCGTGGATCTTGACGTGTTTGTACGACAGCATCTCCTATACCATCACCCACGCCCGTCAATCCACCCCCGGAAAAGAAGCGCAAGATCCGTCGCAAGGTTCTGATCCTCTGAGACGCTCCGTCACCCTCGTTGCCTTTGCGCATGTACAAGATCGTGTCCATCTCAGTGTCGGTCTCTATTTTTTTGGTTCAAAAATATACCCCTCCTACTCCTATAGTGCGATAGTATGATACGGATAGCATAACCTGTCACTCGAATAGTTTTTCTCGGACATGATATACTAAAAGTCGGTAGTTGAATCAACAAATGGACGGTGTGTTAAAGTTTATGTCTATGTGCGTGAGGGGTGATGTGGCGTCAAAGTAAGGCGCATCGCATGTCGGTTGCGCAGCTGACTCTGTCTAGGTCCGGAATTCGGTACGCGGACCCTTCGCAGCAAGGGGACCGATGACATGTCGTACAGAGGTATTAGAACCGAGTCAGGTCTCGGCCAAAGATCCCTATGTATCCGTAACAAGATCATCAGTCACGATCGGGCCGAGTACGACGGAAATGCAGAGACACGCACAGTTCAAGAACCTATAAGAGGGGGGTAGGTAAAGACATGAGATCCGATGCACGGTCAATGGCAAACGCCGGGAACAACTCACCAATATGTCGGTACTAGAATTCTGATGAAAAAGGTGAATGAAGAGCCGTTTGGAGATGACGACGGATGATTCACGTACTTGTTCCGAATGCTGAGCGTCATGGTGAAATATGCGGACCGCCATAGGAGCCACGCTAGCCGGCCTGATTCCTTTGCTTTGATACCGGTCTCGGCGGTGGAGCGATCATAAATGGCTTTCCTGTATCAGTCGTCAGGGTTATCAGAAAGAGGACGCGATATGATGATAACGACGCACCAATCGCCAAGATACGCCAGGCTGCCTTGATTATGAAATTCAAATGGTGTCGTATGCTCTTGATCTTTGACAATCTTATTTAGCTTTTTCACCATGTACTTGGCCTTCTGATTGGCGACTGTCGTGTGGGAATCAGTAAGACTCATAACCCGCAACCCATGGGCGCGTGATTGGGCAAGGGCGCCGACCTTGAGCTGTCGCAGGAAGCACTGCCGTCTTGATAATCGCAGCGTCCCCAATGGCCCACACATCTGGATCGATCTGGCCGTCCGTCGTGATGACATTCAGGTTATTGTCCGTCAGGAGACTTTTTTACACGTTGGGTCAGTCTGCAACACGTCCTAGACGTAACCCGACGTTCGTACCTCTGCGATCTCTCGTGTTTCTTAATGTAATCGATCGATTGAATCAGAGGGTTGGGTGCTAATCCCGTACTCCAGACAAGGAGACCAAATGGAACTGTGGAACCTCGTGAGTGGTACAGGAATATCAATAGGGGTTGTTACGGAACCTTGTCCTTGTTCCTTCACAAACATCTTATCCTGTAGCAGGTACGTGAGCGGAAAAACCTATATATGTCAAGGGACACTTTCACCCTCTCGACGCATTCAACGTGGTGTCTGGTTTTGATACTGATGCCATCTCTGCGGAATTTCTCTTCAGCCCAGCTATTGTGCCAGACTTGGGGTCAGTCCACTTTGAGACGATTGTGCGCAGCAACTCACGTGGCAAGTGATCTATCGAAGCTTCCAAGGATGTTTGGTGCCACGTCGTACAATGTAATTCTGGCCAGCCGAGCAAGTGAAGGGTAGTGTCGTTCCACTTCAGCGTGAAGGAGATCATGTAGCTCGGCTGCAAATTCGACGCCAGTGGGGCCGCCGCCTAGAACGACCGTCACGTGTTCAGAAACCCTTGTCAAACTGAAGTAATAAGATCGTTACTCGCCCACGATGCAGAAATTGAGCAGATTTCGCCGTTGGATATCCGAAAGGATCGGTTGGTTGGCTTGTTCAAAACCTACGCGGAATTGAGGAATGTTGTATTGTGGGACCCACATGCACCTACATTCAAGGATACGCGTCCTGATCGCCCGGGCGTCCCGGACATCTTTCAAAAAGTGTGCATACTCCTTGACTCCCGGAACATTGAAAGCTGTAGTGACGGTAAGTCACGCCCACAAATTTGACACGCATCACTCGCTCTGGGAATATGCGCCAACAGCAATGACAAGTTTGTCATACCGCAATGTGAAAGAAGTGCCAGTCCCGGGAAACTGTGTCTCGGCTGTAGAACCCTCGACTGATGGTGCAGAAGACTTTTCTAATGGCAAAGGAGGTGTTGCCGGCATCTGAGAATAAATTAGGTGAATATTGTCAGCTCGTGATGCAAACTGAGTACGCACACACGTCAGAACTTTCTGATTAAAGTCTAGATAGGGGTTAATTTTCTGAACTGGCGAGCAAAGGTTGTAGCTCGCCTATGGCATCACACCAAGCCTGGTAGGCAGTCTAAGCGAGTCACAAAAGGGTTAGTGACACGAACAGCAAAGGGGGGAGAAGCAACCCATACCACTTGAGGGGAATATCTTCTGACCTGTCAAGGAAAGAGGATCAGTGTTCCGATCAAAACACAAAGGATCGAATGCTCACCGGTTCGACAGCACAACGAAACTCGAGTGTCCCGACGGCACAACTCGCCAACAATGGTGTGAAATTGAAGGCATTTGTAGGAGAAATGATAGTGACGTCTTCACCAGGTGAGGTGAGCTCTCGGAATACAGGTGGAGTGTTGTCAAATAGACGGACCCCACCGTTTCTTATCGATACCTCTCAGCACCTCATATCCGCCCCATCCTGAACCAAGAATCACGAGGCGTTGTTTACTCCGTGAGGCGGAGGAGCTGAACGTGCGTAGGCTGGATACGACATGGGTAGGGTGATACGTGCATCGAACACCGAACCGCAGCAGACCCATCGTGAATGAAAAAGAGAAGCGGCTGAGATGAGTCAATAAGTCGGGCCAAGGATCGGGTTGTGTCGGAATGCGTCAGCTCTTTGTCATGATCACGCACGTCACACGACGGGTTGTCGACGACGATGTTGACGGTGAAGCCGCTGTCGTCGTTGCGAGTATCAAAGTACTACATTCCAAAATTCAACCTCACCCCCAACACCTCCATCCAAAACTACCCCCTCCTCATCTACCATGCTTGCTTTCCACAGTCTGCATCTGCATCCGCAGTCGAATCACATCTTGAGTCACTCGGTGTGGTAGCCCCACACTGGCGCTACACCATGTATAGCACCAGCCATTTCCACAGCACCACGCACGAGGTATTGTGTATCGCCGCTGGTCGCGCCAATCTATGCTTCGGTGGGGAGGATAATCCGGGGAGGGTTGTCACTGAAATCACAAAGGGAGATGTCATCATCATACCAGCCGGTGTCGCACATAGGTTGCTGGAAGATCTAGACGGGGTTTTTTTGATGGTGGGGAGTTATCCAAAGGGAAAGAATTGGGACATGTGTTACGGGAGGGAAGGCGAAGAAGATAAGATCAGCAAGATCGAGAACTTGGGATGGTTTACCAAAGATCCTATCTACGGTGAGGAAGGCCCAGTTCTGGCGTCGCTTGCAAGTTCGCAACTTGCAAAGTAAGCTCTCCACGCGGCTTTAACACCGACGCCATCACTATCAAAATCGAATAGGGACATGGCCTCCGCAGCCTCGGTGTATAATGTGTCCGAACCGTCCCACACTTGCCGATATCCGAGTCACGGGTACAGTGTGTGTGCAACTTGGTTGTTCCACCCTTCTCTGAGTCAACGACGTGGACCTTTCATACTATACTCCAATGGCTCCGCTGACGCCTCCTCAAGCCCCACTCACTTGGAAACATACCGTTCAAGATGTAGAGAGGCTTATCACCCAAGCACTGAATAATAATAAGAAGGTTAGCGATGACATTGTCAAGCTACCCTCGGACAAGCTCGATTTCGACAATGTGAGCAATTTCTTCCATCCTTCGGGTTTTCGCGCACCGATAAGCCAACCTCACATTTCTCTTCCAGGTCTTTGTGAGTTTGCATGGATGGAAATTAGGAAGTGCTTCCTTGACGTTCAAATACCTCTTTTAACATAGTCTGCGCTCGCGCTTGCCGAAGCCGAGCTCAAAATTGTCTCAGAATCGCTCGGGTTTTATCAGAACGTCTCGACAGACAAGGCGCTACGTGATGCTTCCACCACAGCGGAGGAGTGTTCACGCAAGTATTCGAACGAAGAATCAATGCGAGAAGATCTATATAAAGCCAAGGCAACTGCCGAGGCCAACCTGCGCAAGACAGGTGCTTGGGATAATTTGTGTCCAGAGCAGAAGCGACTCGTTGAGAAGATGTTACTTGACGGCAAGCGGGCTGGCTTAGCCCTCGAGAAGAAAGACAAAGAGAGGCTCAAGGCTCTCAAGGACGAACTCTCAGATGCGTGCTTGCAGTTCTTGGTCGGTCACTTCACTTTCTACTGATTTTGGTGGTATTAATGTTCGCTGTAGAAAAACTACAATGAAGAAAATGTGAGTTAGCAGTCATCTTGGTTCAGCGGTATTGATAGAAAGAGGTGTACAGGGTCACATTAGTTTCACGCGCGAGGAGCTGGATGGTGTTCC